>JAJJLH010003006.1:0-10421 GCA_023806865.1 Isotricha sp. YL-2021a | reverse complement strand
TATAGAAACTTTATCCTATTATAAGTTGGTAATATATTAACATTATTTAATTGATAAATTTAATATCTATTCTCTTATTTATCTTTCCCTACTTTGAATAATTAAAATTCTCTTTTTTTATATTAAAATAAATATTAAATAAGAAAAAGAAAAAATAAAAATCATCCAATTATCTTTTTTAAGGCATCAATCTTTGATTTATTTAAAACAAATTTAACAATGTTGTAATTACTTTTTTATAATTTTATAATTATAATATAATAAAAAATAGAAATCATTGAATCAATTCATCTATTTTAATCAATATTCAAAATAACTTCTAAATATAAATCTAGAAATTATTATATTTCATATTTTTTTTATTTATTATAAATTTGAAAATTTAAAAATCATTGTTTGAATAATTTGATTGTCAGATATTTTAACATTAAAATTATAATATTTTTAAACAGAAAAGGAAATTTAAAAATATTTTTTATTTTCTTTTTTTATTTATTATTCTTTAATCTATTGATTTAATAATTTATTGAATTTTTATGACAAAAAAAATATAATTTTATAATTTCATCTGTTTTTGTAAAAAAAAATCAGGGAAATTTTTTTAAATTTACATTTATTTTATGTACATCATCATCTTTAATCATTAAATTATAATAATAATTATTAAATATTTTATCTTGAGAATTTGATTGAGCATTTTTTTTATTTTTTAAATATGTTTGAGTTTTACTAACATTTGTTTTATTATTTATTAAATTTTCTTTTTTATTAAATATTAAAATTTTTGTGATATTTATGATAATCTGATTCTTGATTAATTTTATTTTTAAAAATATTATATTCTGGAATATGAACTTTAATATCATTATAATAAGATTGAATTTTGGAAATTTTTTTATCATTGTTTTTTTTGCTTATTTTTTTTATTTTCATTTTTATATTTTAACTCATTACCATCTATTTTAATTATATTTTTTTGAATGTCTGAATAATCAATATTAGATATATTTAATTTATTATTTGAATCTTTTCTTGTTGTTTTTGACATTTTCAATATTGGTTTATGATCTTCTATTTGTTCTAAATTTTTTATATTTTGTTCTATATAATTTTTGTCTTTTATATTTTTTAAAAGTTTTGGAAAATTTGTTAAACTTTTAATTTGAATTAAAGAAAATTCTTCTGAATAAATAATAAAATTACTTTCTGAATTATTATTTTTTGGTGAATTATGTTCTCCAATTGAAAATTTAACACTATTATTTTTATTTATTTTAGATTTTTTATCATTTTTCAATTTTTTTCAAAAACTTTTTTTATATTTATTTTATCATTAAATTCACTATTTTCATCTGAATTATTTTCTTTTATTTTATTATTATTATCATAAATTTTGTCTTCATCAATATTAAAATTATTTTTATTAAATGAAAAACTTTAATTAAAAGTATTACTATTATTAGGAGAAAAAAGACTATGAATATTATTTAAAGAATTATTTAAAATAGATTTTTTTCCTATAGAAAATTTTTTTTCAACAAAATCATGTTTTAAACTTTTTTGATTTCTTAAAATATTTCTTTCTGAAATTTTTTCAAAAGAACTATTTATAATAGGATTAATAACAGATTTTCTTCCTTGATAAATTTTAGAAATTCTTTTTTCTCCAAAATATTTTTTCATTAAATTATCGACATAATCCCTTTCTTTAATATTATGAATTATATTATTATTAGAATCATAATTTTGTTCAAATGAATATTGTTTTTTAGAAAAATTTATTTTATTAGATAAATTTAAAGCATCTCTTTTTGTCATTCCATTATTTATATTTACTCTAAATCTAACTTCTTTTATAAATTCACTTAATTGAGTAAATCTATTTTTAATTAAATTGAATTCTTTTTTATAACCTTCAAATTTTAAAGAAATATTATTATATGATTCTCTTATATTACTTGTTTCATTATCAAATTTATAATAAATATCTTTTTTAATTTATAACATTTTTTCCCATTCTTTTTTCATAAATTAAAATTCTTATTTTAATAAAAGATAACTTTTATTATTTTGTAAATTCATTTCTAATAATTTTTCATTATAACCTTTAATATAAAAATTTCTTATTCTTTCTTCACAATCATTTACACATTTTGTAGTAAATTCAGTCATAGAATTATTAATATTATTAATTTGATATTTAAAGCTTTCAGCTAAATTTTCTAATTTAATTTTATAAGATTTTAAATCTAAAATATTTTTTGATTTAAAAGTATAATTTCACCAATTTGAATTAAAGTATAATCAATATATTCATGAAAAGTTTTAAATTTACTCATATTACCTATTATTCCAAGATAAATAATTGAATCAGAAAACATTTTATCATATTTATATATTGATTTATGTAAATCATTATATATTGATTCTATTTTTAATTCATTTGATAATGTTTTTTTGTCTATTTTTTCTTTAAATTTATATAAATTTTGTATTTTTTCTTCTATTATTTTATCATTGAATTTTGAAGAATTTACTATTTTTTCTGTTATATTATTTATTTTTTCTTCAAATGCTTTTATTTGTAATTCTATTGAATTTTCAATTTCGTTATATTTTGAATTTTGTTTTAATTCAAATTTTTTTATATCTTTTAATATGTCATCTTTAAAAAATAATAATTCTTTTTGAAAATTTATTTGCTCATTTAATAAATTCTCAGAGTTATTACTCATTTTTTATTAAAATTCATTTATTTGAAAATTAATATTTTTTTGTTTTCTTATAAATTTTGTCCACCCAAAAAATTAAAAATTATTTTAATTTTATTTCATTCAGTAAAAGATATTATTATAAAGTTTTTTTATAATTAATTCTTATTATTTTTTTTATTAGAAAAAGTTCAATTTATGTGAAATAATAATTAAAATTAAATTTCAAGTGTTAATAAAAATTATTTCAATTTTAATAAATTATTATTTAAAAATAATAATATTTATAAAAATAAAATAATATTTAATTTATTTATAAAAATATTCAGGAATTTTTTTATATTTTATTAATTGTAAAGCTAATTGGGGATTGGGCCCAATCTTCAAATCAGACAGACTAATTTTATTTAAAATTTTTATTTTAAATTACTTTAAAACTTTGAAGAGTAAAAATAAAAAATAAATTTATTAATTACAAAAAATAATGGCTATAAAAATATAAATTTTATTTTTTTAAGTACATTTTAATATTTATTTAAGGAAATAAATTAATTAATCAAAAATTAATATTCTTGATATATTAACAATTAATAATATCAAAAAATCAGAAATATATAACAAGAAGTTCACTCAGAGATAACATAATTTGATTAATAAAAAACAAAAATTCATGGAAGTCTTTTTATATTTTTTAATAATAGTCTTTCCAGTATATTTTTAATAGTAAAAGATGAATATATCAGATTAATTTATTTAATAATTAATGCGATGATATTGAATTAAAGATAATGCTATCATAAAAATAATCATTTTGAATCAAAATATGGAATTCATAATTTTTTAAAAAATAAATATATAAAATAAAATCTCTTAATTAAAATGAGAAAAATTATATGAAATAGTAACATATATTGATTTTGATTCTTCAATAATTTTAAGGCCAAAACTTTCGAATCAATAAATAATTATTATAATTATTAAATAAATTTTCATTTTAATATAAAATAAATCTCTTTCATAGTATCATTATCTTTTTTTATTTTCAAATAACTTTTAAAAACTAAAAATAAAATAAAAGAAATAATTTCTGAATTAAACTTTTCATTGAAGAAATTAGATTTATATTTGTAAAATATTCATAATTTAATCTATAAAAAAAATATTATTATATTAATAAAGTAAACAGATGAATCATGGAAAATAAATTAAGTAATATTTTATTTTATGGAAAAATTTATAAAAATTTATAACTGAAATAAGTAAGAAAAAGTTAAGAATAATAAATAAAATATTCTTTTAAAAAAAATCAATATTTTGTTTTTTAATTTTAATTATATAATTATTAATTCTTTCCTATAAAAAAATATAATTAATGCATTCAATATTTTGAGTGAGCATTATTTAAATTTAAAATTTAATTTAAAAAAAATGGAAAAAGTAAATGAAAATGTAATTGATAAACCAAATAAAGACATATAAACAGAATCAATAGAAAAATTCAAAAATATAATTTTTAATAATTGGGATACTATCAAAGAAACAATTCAATCAATAAAAAAAAATGAAACAAAAGAAATTAATTTATATGAAAATGGAAAAATTGAGATTTCATTTTATTTTTATTACATTAAAATTACTCATTTTTTTAATAAAACTATTTCTACATATAATATAGAAAAGAATTCTCGAAAAATTAATTTTAAAAAAAAAGAACAAGATATTCAAAAAATTATTTTCCATTCTGATGAAATTATAAAATATTGTAAAGATTTACAATTTGTTCATGCAGTTTATGATGAAGATGAAAAAAATAATATATCTGTGACTTCTTCAAATTGTGAAAGCATTTTTTTTAATGAAAAAATAATTGAAATATATGATGATGAATTTAAAATGAATATTAATGAAAAAAATTTTAATGATATTCATAAAAATAAAAAGAAAGTTTCAGAATTATATTATAATATACCAAATATGCAAATATCTTCTCAAATTAATTCAGATTATTATTGCAGTAGTGATGAAAGAGATATGTTATATAGAAATATTCAATATTATATAAAAAAGAATTATTTTATATTTTTAACAGGTCCTCAAAAAATAGGAAAAACTATAACAATTTTATCATATTTTCGAGATTTTTCTATGTTATATTTAGATTTTAATTTATTATTTAATGAAGGAAAAACAAAAAATAATATAAAAAAAATAATTTATTATGAAACAATGAATTTATTTAAACCTAATCAATGGGAAGAATATAGGATATTTATAAATGATTTTTTTAATATTAAAGGATATGATGAAGATATATGGAATTTATTAAATAAATTTTGTGAAATAATAGTAAAATATCATATGAAATATTCTTATAAACCAATTATTATAATAGACAATTATGATGATTTATTTATGAAAAAAAATAGAATAATGGATTTAAACATTTTATTTGATTTGTCTTATAAATTTGGGAAAGAAATTAATTTTTTAATTAGTGGAAATGGAAAATATATTAATCAATTAATATATTATTATTTTTTTCCTGAGCTAAAACAATTTACACCTTTACAATATCAATTATATTATATAAAAGATTTTCATCTTAAACATGATGAAGATAATAAAATTATTTATTTATATAAAGAATATGATAATGAAATTGAAAATTATTTTAAAAAATTATATGAAAATAATGAAGAAATAATAAAAAATATTATTGTTTCACATCAATTAATTAAATTTCAGAAAAATTTTAATATGGATTTTTTATTTTTAAATATTCCTTTACAATTTTTTATAATAGAAGAAGAAAAAAAAGACGATAAAAAAATAATTACAGTACATTATCAAAATGAAAAATACCAAAAAAATTTTAACAAAATTATTTTACCTTATATTATTGAAAAATCAATTAAAACTTTAAATTGTAATAATCATTCTCTTAAAGGAATTTTATTTGAAGGTTTAATAATAGGATTATTTGAATGTAACAAATTAATTGAAGGTTTAGAATTCAAAGAAAATAATATTATAGAAGTTTATGAAATATATAATATCACAGAAAAAAATGAAAATAATATTAATTATAATAATTCACCTATTTTAATTAAACAAAAATTTAGTCAAGGTAGAGATTATGATCTTTGTATGATAATTGAATATAATAAAATAATTCATGGATTATATATTCAAATTGTTTTAAATAAACAAAAATCCCAAATTTGTAAAATATATAATAATTCATTTAATAGGTATATTGAATTAAAAAATAGTTTACAACAATTAACAGGAAAAGAAATTAATTATTTAGATATAATTTTTATATTTGATAAAAAACAACAAGAAAATTATTATAAAATATATAATGAATATGAAAAATCTCACAATTATGAAAATGATAGTAATAATAAACTAAATCAAATTAAAAATAAAAATTATATTGGTTCATATGTTTGTGAAGAAATAAATATTCCATATCTTGAATTTTCAATAGAAGATTATTCATTATATAAAAATAATAATAAAATTAATAATATTGATGATTTTTTTAAATATATTTTTCCTGTATTTAAAGAAGATTGGGTAAAAATAAAAAATAATCTTTTTGAAGAAAATAATAATGAAGAATATGATATAAATGATTTATTTAATGAATTAGAATTAAATGCTTTAAAAGAAAATAATAAATTTTTAGGTTTTGAACAATTAAAAATTTTAGGAAAATTAAATTATTCTTCAGAATTAATAAATATCTTACCACCTATGTTAATCATAATGTTTCTTTCTTCAAAATTAAAAATATTAATATTTCAAAAAAAATATTTTTCTTTAGAAAATAATAAAATTCAGGAAATAAATGATTTAAATATTATAAATGAAATTGAATATAATATTTATTTAATCGAAATAATATTTAATTCAATGGAATCAATCGATAAATGGGATAAATTATTAAAAAGAAAAACAATAAAAGAAACAAAAATAAAAGAAAAAGAAAAAAAATCAATAAAACAAAGATATGATGTTTGATAAATAATATTAAATAATTTTATTCTTTTATTTGTAATATCCAACATTTTTAGAATATTTTACCCAAAAATTTCAAACTTCTAATATTTTATTATATCAGTTTTCTTTAAATTTATAATTATTATTTTTGGTTTTTTTAAATTCAACTATACCATGGAATTGGGTCCAAAGATCCAATCCCTAAAATTCATAAAATATAAAATGAAAATATTTAAATCATTTAAAGACAATTTAATCTTTATATTTTTCTATTACTCATATGAATTAAAATATAAATGGAATTTTTTTATAAAAAATATATAATTAAAAATTAAATATATCATTAAATTCGTTACAATTAACACCCAATACATTCAATAAATTATAATTATGTTATAATAACTTGATTTTTATATATGAAAAAAGAAATCAAATTCCTGAACTTCACTTATTCCATTAATTGTATCAGATTCTCCTCTATCTGCAGTTTTTTGAATTGTATATTTATCTAATTCACAAAAATTAAAAGTAATCAATTCACAAAATATACAAAATGATAAAAGAGTTATTATATCAAAAAGAACATTAATAATATTCCATAAATCTTTATATTTATTTGGATAATAATATTGTTGAATTAATCTTGATATTCTAATCAAAAAATTTGTTAAACCTTTTCCTATGGCAAGATTACTTGTTCTTGTTTCTTCAATTACTTTTAAATTTAAAATACTTAAATTACAAATTAAAACCATATATATCAATTTGAAAGGGAAAAAGTTTTTTAATAAAGTTTGAAATATTTTTAAATTATAATTATAAAAGAATGAATAAAGTATTTTTAAAACAACAACAAGAATTATTCCAAAAATTCCTTGAATGAATAAAATATAATTCATATTAATAAAATATTCATAATTTAATTTTTTAGGAATAGTTAAACTTACAACTTTGAAAAAATTGAGATTCAATTGATATTAATAAAGAACAAATAAAAGGAACCACCAAAAAAGAGTAGTCTATTTTAAATGAAAAATAAATAACAATAAAAATAAAAATAAAATACATAAAATTATTGCAATATAATGATGTCTATGATTTTTTATTTTTAATAAATTACTTTCAATAAAAAAATAACTTAAAAATAACATAAGTAATTCAAAATTGTCAAGAAAAATTGTATTACTTTTTTTCATTGTATAATTATAAATTAAATTACAAAAACTAAAATTCTCAAGAAATGTCATTAAAGTAACCCAAATCATTATATATTATAAACAAAATAATAATAAGAAGATACTTTAATAGAGGAAATAATTGAATCATATAATTTAATAGAACTTTATTCAATTAAATGTAAACAATTGAATAGTATAAAAAAAGAAGGAGAAGAAAAGGAAAAAGAAGAAGAAAAAGAAAACAAAAAAAAAGAAAAAAAAAGAAGAATCAAAGTAAATTTTTTTTTTATAAATATATAGAATAGGGAAAATAAAAACTAATTATGGATTCTATGAAGGAGAGATAAAAAAATATAAAAGAGAAGGAAAAGGAATAATGACATATAATAATGGAAATATATATTATGCACAATGGGTAAATAATCAACGTTTTGAAAAAAGTAACAATGACATTTAAAGAAGAAGATAAATATGAAAGAGATTTTTTAAATGATTTAATAAATGGAAAAGGAATAATGTCATATTCAAATGGTGATGAATATAATGGAAATTGAGAAAATGGATTATTTGAAGGAAAAGGAATAATGAGATATAAAAGTGGAAATATATATGATGGAAATTATAATCATGATAAAAGAAATGATATTGGAATAGCATATTATAATAGTGGAGATAAATATATTGGTGGTTGGATAAATGATAAAAAATGTGGTAAAGGAGTTTATTATTATAATTCAGATGATAAATATGATGGAGAATTTAAAAATGATTTAAAAAATGGAAATGGTATAATGTATTATTCAGATGGTAATAAATATAATGGAGAATGGAAAAATGGAGTAAAAGATGGAAAATGAATATTTTATTATAAAAATGGTAATATATATGAAGGAGAATTTAAAAATGATAATTTTGAAGGTTATGGTATTTTCACTTTTAATGATGGAAGTAAATTTAATGGTGATAGATATGAAGGAGAATGGAAAAATAATGTATATGAAGGAAAAGGAACTTACTTTTGTCAAGATGGAAGAAAATATGAAGGAAATTGGAAAAATGGAAAAAAAGTAGGAAATGGAATATTTGAATTTTCAAATGGTGATAAATATGATGGTGAATGGATAAATGGAAAAATAGAAAACAAAGGTATTATATATTTTAAAAATGGTGATAAATATAATGGTAATTGGGTTAATGGGTTATTTGAAGGAAAAGGTATATTTTATTATAATAATGGAAGTAAATATGAAGGAGAATTTAGAAAAGGAAAAAGAAATGGTAAAGGTATAATGATTTATAATGATGGAAGAAAATATGATGGTGATGGAAAAAAGTTAAAAAAAATGGATCAAGATGATGATAGGTATAAAGGAGATTATCTAAATGTGAAAAAAGAAGGTAATGGAGTTTATTATTTTAATTCTGGATTTTATTTTATGAGAAAAAATGGAGAAAATACTGTTTTTACTTCATTATTATCAGTTTTAAATGAAAGTGGTGGAATTTATAATAAAATGTTTTATTCTTTAATGTCTGACTTTTTACATAAAGGAAAAAGATTTAGTACTAATTTTGAAGAAAAAAAATATTTTTTCTTTAAAAATATTTCTATTTTTAATGTAAAAGGAGAAAATAAAAAAATGAATAATACAGAAACTATAATCAATATAAAAAATAAATATTTTACTTGTATGTTTTTATTATTAACATTTCAATATGTAACTTTACCTAAAAATGAAAAAAATATTAATTGTTCAATATTAAAAAATGATAAAGATTTAATTGTATATGATTCAATTTGTTTATATATGATATTATTATATGTTTCAGATGTTCAAAAAAAGAATTTAACTTTAAATTATTTTTCAATATTAGAAAATATGAGAATCATGAAAGATAATGAATGTTTTGGTGATTTAAAAACAAAAATGAATTTAAATTATGAATATCCTGATACTTTTAGTAATATTTATTTAGATATATTAATGAATGTTTTAAAATTTGTTATTTGTAATAGAAATATGATTAATGAATCAAATTTAGATGAAATTTTAATTGAAACATTTTTATTCTTTTAAAAAAAATGGACCATAAAATAATAATTACAAAAGAAGACATAAATGGAAATATAAATGAAGGATTAGAAAATAGTAAAATTCAAGTAATGTCAAAATTAATAAAAATAATAAATTATTTTGAAGAAATAGAGACTTTAAATAATATTTTCATAGTAAAAATAGACCAAATAAAAAAAATAACTTCGATTCAGAATTTTATCAAATTTTTGGACAATTCAAATAATCAAATCGCAAAAAGAAATACATTTTTTGGTTCAATAGGAATAAATGCAGATTTAGACGAACATAATAAAGTAATACCAATAATAGATTATTTCCCAAAACCACATTAAGTATATTATTTATTTGAATAAATTTAGAAAATTTATTTGAAGATATAAACAATAGTCCAAATGGTAATAATAATGAATTATATTATGTAAAAACAACATTTGAAATATATAAAT
>JAJJLH010003005.1:0-10424 GCA_023806865.1 Isotricha sp. YL-2021a | reverse complement strand
ATTATCATTATGATAAATATTATCATTTTCCATTTAAATATTTAGAAAATTCATTTTTAATAAAAAAATATTTAATATTAATAATAAATAATGTTAGATGAAGAGAATAATGCAGCTTCTGATAAAATATTATTAAATAATATTGTAAAAATCAATAAAGAAAAAAACAAAGGAAAAAATATAATAAAAGAAAATAATAAATCATTTACAAACAATCAGACAAATTATAATTTTCCAACAATAAATTCAAAACTTAGAAATTCATCTTTAAATCAAATATCAACTTCATTAAAAAAAACAATAAATCAATCATCAATAATTAAATTATTTAATACAAAAAATAATACAACAAAAAATAATGAAAAAAAAATAAAATTGAATAAAAATTCTTATAATCATTTTAAATTAGATTATGATAATTTTGAAAATAAATATTTTAAAAATAATTTATTTCACAATAAATTATTTTCATCATCATTATTATCTTGTACAAAAAGAAATTATAATACATTTTTACCAACACCTAATGAATCATTAAGTGATGTAAGAAATGATAATAAATATTATAAATTTCGATCAAAAAAAATTTTATTAAAAAAAATGATACAATCAAACTTAGAAAATAATAATAAAAAAATGAAAATATCTTCAAAAATTAAACTATTATCTAAATTAGAATCAATAAAAAAATATAAATCCTTTACATATTATATAAAAGAAGGAAATAATGGTAAATTAATAGAAAAATGTCTTCAAACAAGAGAAAATTTTATTCCAGTATCAAAAGAAACATATGCAAATTTAATTTGGACTCCTTTATCTTGTGATATTGATTTTAAAAATTTAGAAAATAAATATCAATATATTAATCATCTTGAATATCATAATGAGTTATCAAATAAAATGAAATTATTTTTTAATTTAATTCATTATTGTGAATTAAATGATATTGATTTATTTTCATTTTTTCCTTTAACAATAATATTTCAATTTGAAGATAAATCATTTAATAAACAATTAAATGGATTTAAACAATTATATTCTGATATACCAAATTTATTAAATTATTCTAATACATTATCTCATTATTATAAATTTAAAGCAATTGATAAAGTTTATTCTGATTATTGTTCAATTAAATTAAGTTCTCAAATAGGAAATTTACAAAGAATGGAAATTCCTCATACACATTATAATGGAAGAAATATTTGGATAATTAAACCAATAAATTTAAATAGAGGAAGAAATATAAAAGTTTTATGTGAATTAAAAGATATTGTTAATGAAATTAAAATGTTAAATGAAACTAAACATTTAATTATTGATGATGATGAATCAAATAAAAAAAGAAAAATTGGTCATCTTATTGTTCAAAAATATATTGAATGTCCTTTACTTTATAAAGGAAGAAAATTTGATATTAGAATTTGGGTTCTTTTTATTTTTAAAGATGAAAAATTAAGTTTATATGTTTTTAAAGAAGGACATTTAAAAGCAACTTGTGATAGATTTGATATTAATTCATCTAATATATATATTCATTTAACAAATTATAGTATACAAAAAAATAATTCTAATTTCTCAAAAGAAGAAATTGGAAATGAAATTTCATTTCAAGAATTTCAAAATGATTTAAATAATAATGAAAAAACAAAAGTTAATTTTTATAAAGATATATTTCCTAAAATTTGTAATATAATTAAAATAACTGGAAATTCTGTAAAAACAAGAATTAATTTATCAAATAAAAATAATTGTTTTGAAATATTTGGATATGATTTTATAATTGATTCAAATTATAATCCATTTTTATTAGAAGTAAATACTAATCCTGGATTTGAAGAAAGTTCTCCTTTAATTAAAATTTTAATTCCAAGAATGATTGATGATGCATTTAAATTAACAATTGATACTTTATTTAAAAGTGAAGATACATTTAATAAAAATTCATCTTTTCCTGTTAATGGGTATAAAGATGATGAAAATATGTGGTTAAAATTAAAATTAAAATAAATATTTATTATGATATAATATTTATAATATTATTTTTTTCTTAAATAGTTTTTATATGATTATAATAAAACTTTTAATATAAAATTTTTATTTTTTATGAAAAATTAATTTTTAATTTTTTTTTCACAATTTATGGATTCATTAAAAGATAATTTAAATAATAATGAATCTATTAAGTTTAATAATGATTTTTATCCAGATTTTGAAAATTTATCTGAGGGAACTTTAAGAAGATATCAAGCTTATTTTAATTTAAGAACTGAAAATGGGGGTATTGCAAAGAAAAAAGATGAATTAATTAATTTAGTAAAAGAACATTTTAATAAATTTGAAGTTGATAATGATATTGTAATTGAAAATTTCATTAGAATTGAAAAAGATCAAACAAATGAAAAAAATAATTCTATAAGAAAATCATTAAGAATTCAAGAAAAAGGAATAGCCAAATTTTTAGATAATTTTAATGCTAAATCATAAAAGTATTTAATTTAATAAACAAAGAAAAAATATAAAATAAATTATAATTAATTTATAGAAACTAATTATTGAAAATTCTAAATTCCCCAAAAAAAAAACTCTATACTATAATTATACTATGATATTTTAATAGTTATTTTTACCAATACTATATCTTTTCTTTAATTTATTTTGAATAAATAATAAATGAGAAATATATTTATAACCTAATTGAAGTCGATTTTTAACAAATAATGATGTATATTTTGTAATTTTACCATATTTTCCATCATTAATATCTTTTATTGCTAATATCACAATTAAATATCTCCAATTTAATAATGATATTTTAAGTAAATTAAATATTAATAAATTTTCCCTTTTATTAATTAAATATTTTAACATTCTATATTTTCTACCTACTACAAATTTTTTATTTCTATATAAAAAACTAATTTGAATATTAGAATGAAAAATTTTTATAAAATTCATTCCAGTATTATTTCTTAATATTGAAAATTTACTTTTTAATATTCTATTATTTTTATTTCTAATAGCATTTAATGCTTTTAAAAATTGTATTCTTTGAGTTCTTATAAAGATTAATTCTTTAAATTGATTATATGATTGAATAATTAATTTTTTTCTTTTTTTACTTTGAATATTCCAAGTTAATAAATGATCTTTTAAATTATTTTGAACAATATCAAATACTTTTTTTAATAATTTATGTTTGAAATATTCATAAATTTTATTATAAACATATTTATTAATTCTTTCTCTTAAGAGATGTTTTCCATTAATTTTCATATTTAATATATTACTTAATTGTTTTAATTTACTTATTATCATTTTATTTGAAAAAGCTTTTCTTGTTTTTTTAAATTTTTTTAAAGAAACATATTCAGAAATTTTCTTTGATGCTAATTTTAAAATTATAATTTGAGCTCTTTTTAACCACTCTTTTAAATATTTATTTAATTTATTTGTATTTTTTTCATCTGTAAATGTATGAACTCTTTTTAATTTATATAATTTTTGATTTCTCCAAATATCAAAATATTTTTTTAAATCATAATATTGATATATTTGTAACATTTTTTCTAAATGATTTTTTTTTGGAATATTCTTTAAAATTTGAAAACTTTGTTTTAAGTTTTTTATATCATTTTGTTTTAAAAGTTTTATTAAATATTTCTGTTTTATTTTTTCAATATTATCTTTATCACCATAATAGAATTCTTTACTTTTTATTATTTGATATAATCTTGTTAAAAAATACGATTTATCAATATATTCTCTTTTCTTAAAAATTTTTTCTTCAATTAAAGTAATAAATAACATTAATTTTAAGTCATTCATTGGTTTTGAATAATTTTTATAAATGTGATTATACATTTTTAATGTATTAAATCTTTTTCTTAAATAAGTATTAATACAATATTTTAAATTATTTTCATTTACTTTATTCACAATATCATCTAAAAATTTTTCTCTTTCTGATATTTTTTTAACATTTTTTCTCCATTGTAAAAATCTAATTAATAATAAATTTTTTTCTTTAAATTCTTCTAATTTTTCTTCATAAATATTATCAAATGTATTTTTTTTCCATTTTAAAAGGAATTTCATTAAATCATATAATCTTTTCTTTTTATTTTCATTTCTAAAAATTTTGTTTAATTTCAATGCTTTTATTTTTCTTGGAATTTCTTTATTTTCATTTTTAAATATTTCAACATTTGTGATTTCTTTATTCCAATTATTAAAATATTTTCTACAAACAATTTTATTAATTTGATTAATAAACTTTTTATTTTTATAATAATCTTTAAACAAATTAAAGTTTTCTTTAATACAATTTTTATATAATATATGGAATATATTTTTTAAAGTATATGATTTAGAATATTTCAATATATTTTTAAAAGATTTCTGTAATTGAATTTTTTTAACAAATTTATCTAATTTTTCTAATATAATTGGTAATTGAAATGTAAATGATTTCCTTTTTAAATTTTTTAATTGAGTTTTACATATTTGATTTTTTTTCAAAGATAACATTGTTTTAAATGATTTAATCTTTTGGGAATTTTTAACCCATTTAAAAAAATAATCTTTTGTAAATTTATGGTCTACTAAATTTTTAAGTAATTTATTATTATTATATAAATTCATTAATTTTTCATTAATATCAATTAATTCTTTTTTAGATAAAACTTTTTTAAAGAATTCAAATTCATTTTTAATTTTCTTATTAACTTTTAAATTCCAAACTTGTAATCTTTGAAAAAATCTATGAAATTTATTACATTTATTATTAAATTTTATATTATCATTTTTATATTTTAATTTATAATAAATATAAGGATGATTATAAAATGCACTTTTCCTAATAAAATTATCATTCTATCTTAATAAAAATCCTCTAATACATTTTTGAAGAAAAATAATTTTTAAATAAGTATCATAATCCAAAACTTTTTTACTATACAAAGATCTTTTTTTATAAGGTTTAGAGAAAATTTTTTCTCCATCTTCTAAAATTCTTTTCCTAAGATAATAATCTTTATGTTTCTGTTGAATAAAAATAACTTTTTTCCTAACAACATTATAAATTTTCAAAAGTGAAAAATTATTAAACAAAATAGTAAAAAAATCTTGAACTCTATGTTTAAAATAAACATTATTAACTCTACTAATAAAAGGTAAAATATAATTAATTTTATGTAAAGAATCCAAAATAGCACATCTACACAAAAAACCTCGATAAACACTTTGAATTTTAGTACTTAATAAAAAATATGAATTACATAAAGAAATACATCTCCACCATTTTTGAATAATAATTGCATTATGAATTAATTTAATTTTTTTTTGATAATTATCTGGTTTAATTCTATATGAATATTGTAATCTTCTTGCATGTACTGCTGCATTTTTTGCATCATCATATTTTATTTCTATTATATGATTTGTATGTTCTCTTTTAAATTTTGGTATTTTTGTTAAACCACTTCCAAATAATATTATTGATGATGCTCTTCTTATTGGTTTTTTTATTTGGTCCATTAAATCTTCTTCTGTTTCTGATTTAGTTTTGTTTAATAATTTTGAATATAATATTAAGTTGTTTTGTTTAAATTTTTTTTTCTTTTTTAATATTATTTTTGAATATTTGTGATTTGTGAATATTTCGTAAAAGTATTTTTGAAAATTGTTTTTTGTTTGGTTTTTATCTAAAAATATTAAAATTTTATTTTTTGGGAATTTAAATTTTTTTTTGAAGTATATTTTGTTTTTTAATATGTCAATTTCTTTATTTGATAATTTATGATTGACTTTTGTTTCATTTAAAATATCAATATTTGAAATTGGAGAAATCAAATTTGTAGGAGAGTTTATCATATTTAAATTTGGATTATTAATAAATTTTATTTCTCCTTTTATTAAAACAGGTTTTTTATTTGAAGTAATTTTCTTTTTTCCATTTTTTGGGGTTTTTTTTTTATTTTTATTTATTAATAAATCCAAATTAACAGGGATGTCCATAATATTAACTTCAGACATATTATAAATTATTTTTTTGATTTATTGAGATAAAAAAAAAAAATAAAAAAATATTGAAATAAAATTATTTTTTATAATTACAATAATACTAATTTTAATACTTTTTTAATTTATTAAATTTTCAAATTAATAATCAAAATTAAATGAATTATATATAATCCAATTTTTATCACTTTTTTTGCTTTTATATATCATATAGATTGTTGAATTAATATTATCAAAATATAATATTTTTCCTGATTCTAAATTTTCTTTTTGTTCTAAAATATATTGTAAATCACTACCATTTAAAACATCAATATTCCTACTATTTAAATATTCTACAATCAAATTTCCATTTTTTGTAAATGTAAAATTATTATAAAATTTCCCTTTTGATTTTGCAAATTTTATTCCTGTTAAAGTAAACCCAAAAATATAAGATTTATTATCATTTCCTGTACACATAACATAAATTAATTTTAAAGGGGATAATTTTAACATTTTTATTTTATAATTTGGTTCAATATTAATAACAGTTAATAATTCAAAATCATATAATTTTCTAATAAAAATCTCTTTATTAGTTGCTGTAATAATTATATTTAATGAAAATTCAGAATTATCAATTTCAATAATTTTAATGGATGATAAATGTGAAAAAATATATTTTTTCATTTCAATATAATGATCATTTTTAATTTCATATTCAATTATTTTACCATTTTTTAATCCTATAATAAAAGAATTATTTGATATTTCTCTTATTGCATTTACATAATCTTCACATAAAACTTTTTTTTCTTCAATTATCTTTTTTTCTTTATTATTTAAATCCAAGAATATTATTTTAAAACTATTATCTCTATATCTACAAGAAATAATTTTATTATTAAAATATCTTATTATATATTGAATTTCTGTTGAATGATAATCAAAAAATTCATTATTGTCTTCATCTTTTAGTTTTACTTTTTTAATTAATTCACTTTTAATTATAAAAACAAATTTTTTTTCCCCAAGTTCTATATAACCATTTTCACTTACTAATAAATATAAATCATTTTCTACATCAATTAATTGTATATAAATCCAATTTATATTGTTATCATTATTAAAAAATTTATTATGAACTTCAAATTCAATTATTTCTTCTCTTTTAAGATTACCTTTTAAATTTAATCTTTCAGGCATCATTCCAAAATTAATTGTTATATTAATTTGTTCAAATAATTTTTCTTTTGTATTATTAGTAATTATAATATTATTATCTTCAATTTTTATTATTTCATTAACAAAAGAACATCTTTCTTTATAAGTTGAAGAAGGAAAAGTATTATATAAATTAAGAGCTTTATCTTCATTTTCTATATATTGATTTTTTCCAAAGACATTATCAATCCAATTAATAATTGAATCATCCGAATTATTTACAAATTTACTATTTAATATTGCTCTATGTAAAATTAAAAATTCTACATATAAAGAAAAAGAATTTCTATTATTTTCATTATCATTATCATATTTTAATTTTATTGGTATTATATCATCTGTTTGTATTCCTTTACTATTTAATCCAAAATTTGCACAATTTAAATTAATAAAAAATTCAATTTTATTAAAAAATTCTGGAATTAATTCTCTATTATCATTACTTAAATTTATAGCTAATTGAGAATCAAAAATACAAACAAACATTCTATTTGAATTTTCTTGTGAATTATTTTGTAATCTAATTAAATTTTGCATAAAAGGATTCATTCTCATTAAATAATAAAAAATAAAAGATGCTGTTGAATAATGAGAATAAAAATGTGATTTAAATTTATCAAAAGAACAATCTAAAAATCTATATTTTGCACTTTCTCTTTTAATTTCAGTTTGAGCACTAATTGGATATTTGAATATTCTTGAAAAACTTTCTTCATTATTAAATTCATTTTTTGATTTTTTTGATAATAAAATTTTATTTATCTCATTTATGTTAAGTTTATATAATTCTTTAAAGTTTTTTATTACCCAAGGAAAAATTGGATATTGTGAAGTATCATTATATGTTCTTGATGAGTAATAATTTAGTGTTAATAAAAATTCATATGTTGAAATTTTATTATTAATATATTTACTTATGTAATATTTTAATTTTTCTTCTTTTTCTTTATTTTCGTTTTTTAATAATTTACTTAATAATTCTTTCTTTTCTTTTAATTTTAATATTAATTTATTGTAATTATGTCTTGAAAGGAAATTAAAAAAATAACTTTTACCATTCTTTAAAAAAAATTCTAATGCTTGATCAAAAAATATAAATCTTCTTTTTTTTATTTCATTTATTTCTGAAAAATATAATAAAATTGTTTTTTCTTTATCAATTCTATCAGTTTCAAATGATAAAATGAAATATTTTTTACTATCAATTTGATAATTTCTAAATAAAAGATAATTTTCTCCAATTAAAAACATTCCAAATAAAGAATATTTAATACAAATTAATTCACATTCAAATTGAAATGCATTTTGATTTATTTCAATATTTCTTTTAATAAAAGGGATTTTTTTATGTTGAAATTTATTTAAATAAGGTAAAATATATGAATGAGTAATTTTGAAACATTCATCATCAAAAAATTTTAAATCTTGAGTCAAAAAAAGTGGTGACTCAAATTGATTTGAAAAGTTTTTTAATCTTGAAGGATAATTTAAAACTTTATTATCTTTTTCACAATTAAAATTACTTAAATAAAAGTCTTTTAAATTAATAAATGATTTATTATAAAAATAAATATCAATAAAAGAATGAGAAAATGTTTTAAAAAAAAATTCATTTTTTGGATTTATTATAACTCCTTTTTGAATAATATTTTCAAAATAATATTTTTTTTCTTTTATTAATTCTTTATTTAATTCTATTTTTTTTTCTTTTTTATTTTTCTCTTTAATAGTTTTTGATTTATCATTTTGTCTTAAATCAAAATACATTCTACTTGAAGGATTATTAATATTTGTTTCATTTAATATATCATTATTTTCATTATGATTATTCTCAAAAATATTATTATTTGAAAATAATGATAATTTATTTAATTTTCTTTCATTAAAAGATTCACTTATTCCAATTATTTTATATGAATTTGATTTACCACTAAAATTAATTGTATTATAATTTGTTGTTTTTGCACTACTTCTTCTTGTTGATGCTTTTAAATATATACACATTGAAAAATAAATATTTCTTGAATTTTGGTTTTCTTTATTAAAAATTTCTTCAAATTTTTCAAATGATATTTCTTTGATTTTATTTTTTTTTGAATTAAAAAAATTATATATGATATTATATTCATTACATTTTGAATTTTCATATTGAGAAAAAAAATTTTTTTTAGATAAATCAATAATATTTTGAAATAATGAATTAAAAAACAATTCTAAATGTTTTAAAGTTTTTTTTAATTTCTTTAATGAAAAATATTTTGCAAGAAAAAATATAGAAAAACTAAAATCAGTATAGATTACATATTTATCAGAACATAAATTATTTTCAAGTGAAAAAACCTTATTTTTTATATCATTATAAATCAAAGAATTATATTTCATATTATCCATTTCATAAAATATAGTATGTCCTTTAATTGAACTTTTAAAAACTTCATGAAATAATATTAAATATTCATTTTCCTTTTTTGTATAGTTTTGAAAAACTAATAAAAAAATATCAAAAATTATTTCACTTATTGTTCTTCCTATGTCTTTTTCATTATAAAAAAGTATTCTTATATAAATATAATAATTATTTTGTAATAATAAAAATAATATTTTTAGAATATCATAAAATTCATCTTCATGTAAATTATGATTTAAATGTGTAGAAAAATAGTCTTCAAAAAAAAAAAGAAAATTTACTAAATTAAATATAATATTACCATTTTTGAATAATTGTATTTCTAAAAATATTTTATTAATAATAGAAAAACCATATTTAACAAATTGTTCTTGATTAAAACATTTTTCAATAAATTGAAATATAAATGGATTTTTATGATTGTTTATTAAAAAGAAAACTAATTCATCTTCAATAAATTTTATTAATTCATTTAATTTTTTTTCATCTTTAGAATATAAATTTAAAAGTTTGTTAAAAAAAATATTTGAAAGATCACCAAAAAAAATTGCAAAAAATGAATTGTCAATATTTTCATTTTTATATTCCTTAAAAATTTCAATTATTTTAACACAAAAATCTTTAAAAGATTTCTCTATATGATAATCATCTGTAATATTTTCAAAAATTTCTAAAACAATATTAATTATAATTTCTATTTTTTCATTTTGAATTTTTTTAATGTTTATTATTCCTATTTCATTTTTATTTGAAGAATGAATTATAATATCTTTAAAAACTTCAAATT
>JAJJLH010003004.1:0-10427 GCA_023806865.1 Isotricha sp. YL-2021a | reverse complement strand
TCAATATCAAGATTTATTTCAATATTACTTTCATTTTTAGTTCTTATATCATTCATTATATATTATAAAATTCATTAGTAATATTATCAATTTTATTTAAATTAGTTTTCAATGATTCAATTAAATTTTTAATTACTTCATTTGAATTATTATTAAATTGTGAATTATTTGAAATTTGAGATAATAAATTATTTAAATAATTATAAGTTGGTTCTACTTGATCAATACTTTTATTAAATCCATCAATTGTTTTATTTGTTGATATTTCATATAAATCAAATAATCCTATTTCAAATGCTTCTCTTATTCCATAAATATTTTTTATATTTTTAACAATTTCGGTAATATTACTTGATATTTCATTTATTAAATTTGGAGAATTTTGATTTAATTTTGTTGCAGTTCTCCCAAAAATAACTGCTATATTTAAATACATATTTCTTAATTCATTAGCAATATTTAAATAATTAGTATTATTATCAATAAGGTTAAAAATAACAGTATCTTTTTCATTTTGTTTAAATATTAATTTAATAACAACAGTTGAATTAAAAGGGAAAAATCCAATAGAAGCACCTAATCCAACAACATCTCCAGAACTTAAAGGTAATTTAAAAAGAGAATAACTAAATTGTACTGGAGTAAATAAAGATGCAATTTCTAAATTTCTTAATTGAGGTTTATTTTTATTATTAATTATATCAATTATTTCATTAATATTTTTTTTGTCTGATTGATTGTTCTCATCTGTTGTTAAATTTTCAAATAAAGTCAAATTTAATTTTGAATAGATTTTTTCAATTTCTTTTGCTTTATTTATATCTTTTTTATCTGATATTAAATTTAATTCAAAATCTGTTTCTACATTATAATTGTCAATGATTCCATTTCTATTATTATCTATTATATCAAAATCATTATTTTGAATCGGACTGTTAGTGTCTGTTTCAAGTTCTTCAATTTGTCTGCTTGAATTTAAATTAAATATATTATTTATTTTTAAATTTGAAATTATACCTTTTTTATTTAAAATTGATTGTGAATTTGTATATAAAATAGATTTATTACCAAGAAATGATTTATTATAATTTTCATTATAAATAGTTTTTTCTCTATTATTTTTCAAAAATTTAATATAATAATCAATTGTTTCTCCTAAAACCTTTTTAAGAATATATGCATGACTACTATCAATTTGTTTATTATATAATATTAATTCTTTTGTAATATTCTCTTTATCAGATGTAGAAAAATAAGCAAATGGAATATTATCATCATTTAAATTAAAACTAGTTTTATTTTGTTCTTTTTCATTTTTCAATATTGTAGAATTTTCAATATAAGCATAAAATTTAATATCATTACTATCAGTTTGGTTAATTAATAAAGTAATATTGTAATAATCTTGATCAGAATTATATGAAAGTTCATCAAGTATCCTTTTTCCTTTAAAATAATTTAAAGCTTGCTCAGATAAAGTCAAAGTATTTTTCTTTTTAAAATTATAAGAATATTTAGCTACAACAATAGCCTTACTACAATCATTAATACAACTAGAATCTCCATTACATCCTTTAACACAACCACATTTATCAATACATAAACTATCACCATTACAATCTAAATCACAACCACATTCCTGAATACAAGTCTTATCATTTTTACAATCTTTTTGACAAGAACATTCATTTTGACAAGAAGAATCATCATTACAATTTTTTTTACAAGTACATAAATCAATACAAGTATTATCATCACCACAATTTTTTTTACAAGAGCATTGATTAGAGCAAATTAAATCATCATTACATTTTATATCACACATACAATCATTATAGCAAATATAATCACCATTACAATTTTTATTACAAGAACACATTTCATAACAAGTATTATTATTACTGCATTTTCTATGACATGAACATTCATTTAAACAATATGAATCACCATTGCATTTTTCATCACATTTTATTGAACATTGATTTTTACATTCTTTATCATTTCCACATCCACTTGTACAATAACATTGTTCAATACATATTTTATCACCTTTACATTTTTCAATACAAGTTTTTTTTGATTTGAATAATATTATTATTATTAATGTTAATAATAATATTGCTGCTATTATTGCTAATATTATTAATATTTTATTTATTTTTTTTGATTCCCAGATATTATTTGTTTTATTGTCTATATAATTTCCTTTGGAATCTATTAAAATATTTTTATCTATTTCATTTTCTTTATTTTCTTTTTTGTTATCATTCGGAGTTCCTTCAAAGGTTGGATTGTTTATCTCTTTATTGAAATTTGATGAATTTAGGGAATTATTAAGATCATTCATTTTATATCTTGTGTTATTATTATTAATTGTTTCATTATCATTTTTATCCATTTTATATTAATTTATTTTATTTGTTTTGAGATTTATATAAAAAATATGGTTAAAAAATTTGGTCTATTTTTTTTTATAATAAAATAAATATGGTTAATTATAAAATTTTATTAAATAAGATTAATATTTGATTATTTTAAATTATTTTTCTGTATTTATTTTTCCAAAAAGTTTATATTTAGTTTGATTTTTATTTATCCTATTTTTTTTAAATTATTACAAAAAATATATTTTATTAATTAAGTTATCCCCCTATGTTTTTTATCTCGAATGAAATATTTTTTTAAAATATTTATTAGAATAAAATAAATCAAACTTCTTTTTCATTTATTCAAAAAATGGCAAATTAAAATTTTCAATATTCAAAATTAAAATTAATTTATTTTTAAAAATTAAGAAAATTACATAAAATTTATTTTCCTTTTTATTTATTATAATCTAAAAGATTAATATTATATATAATGATTATATTATATTTTCTATTTTTTGATATATCATAACAATATTTGAATTAAATTTTTTTATTTTTTGTGTTTTTTAAATTAAAAAATGTATAATAAGAGTTTAATACTTTCAATTTAATTAAATGAAATTAAAAATAGGAATTCTTTATTTATTAGATATAATTAAATTTTAGATGACATTCTGTATTAAATTTAATTGAAAGAATAATAAAAAATAAAAATTTTATACAATTAATTAATAATTTATTTTAATTATCAAAAAACATTTTATTTTTTTCATCTCGATTAAGATATTCTATAATTGAACTTGCTTTCACAGAAATATTATTTTCTTCTTTAATATAACATAATTTATCTATTTTTGAATTTAAGTCATATTTATTTATCATAAAAATAACCAATGTTTCTAATTTATTATATTTACTTATTAATTCTAAAATAATCATAAATAAATTTAATATTTCTTCAATAATAATATAATTATCATTTTCAAGATGTTCATTTATATATTCCCAAAAATTTTTATCTTTTAAATAAAAAATACTAATTTCTTCAATATTTAATTTTAATATATTTTTCAATATTTCAATTATATTCATTATTTTATCAATATCATTTTTATATTCTTTTTCAATTATTACACTTTTTACTTTGGAAGATAAATAAATATCTTTAAATAATAAACTCTTTGAATCAGTCATATTTAATATAAGTAAAATCATTGGTTTAATAATTTCATCAATATTATTATTTTCAATATCTGCATAAAATTCAATCATTTTTTTAATTTTTTGAATTCTTTCATCATTAAATATCATTCTAAAATCATCATTATTGTCAAATAAAAAAGATGAAAATAAAATTGATAATAAATAAAAAGTTAAATGTTGAAATAAAATCAAATCATTATTACTATTATCATTCTTTTGAAAATTAATATTATTTTCTTTAATAACTTTCATATCAAAAATATTAAAAACTCCATCAATAAACTTACAAATAATAAATCTAATTTCATTATGATTTTCAATTTGATAAAAAATATTATTTTTAATTAAAGAATTCATTAATTTTAAAACTAAATCACAAAAATAAATATCATTTGAAGAACTATAAATTTCTTGAACCATACTTTTAATTAAAATAACAATTTTCTCTTTAGAAAGAGATAAATAATCATCTGCTCCAACATTAAGTAAATATAAAGAATAATAAGCTTGTGGTTTTGTAATTAAAGGATTTTTATTATGAAAATTTTCATTTGTTACAAAATTAAAAAGTCTTTCTGTTAATCCTTGTTCAATATCTTGACTTGATTTAAATGAAATACAATTATTTATTAAAAATAAAATTTGATTGTAACTTTCTTCATCATTTAAAGAAATTGAATTATCATAAATTTTATTTAAATAATTATAACAATATGCAATTACTTTATTTGAATAATAACAAAAATCAT
The DNA here is from genome assembly GCA_023806865.1 of Isotricha sp. YL-2021a. NCBI lineage: Eukaryota > Ciliophora > Litostomatea > Vestibuliferida > Isotrichidae > Isotricha > Isotricha sp. YL-2021a. The sequence goes on along the minus strand of JAJJLH010003004.1, from coordinate 6,106 downwards.
TTATTAATTTTATTATTTGTATAAAAATTTTTATTGATTTTGTTTTTATTAAAGTATCAATTTGATTTGATAAAAAATTTTTATCTTCTATTGTTTTTTCTACTAAAATAGTTGCTTTATCTTTATCTTGCCAATTTATATTTGGATTTTTTTCATCTTCTTGTTTTGCTAATTTTAATTTTTGAAATATATCTCTTGCAATAATAAATTCATCATTTTCTTGTTGATCAAAAAATCTTTTATAATTTAAATCAGAATTTAATTGTTTTTTCCTTTGAAAATCACTTTTTTGAATTATTTCTCTAAATCTTTCTTTAATAGATTGATCATTTAAATTTGAAATTTTTTCTCTTTTTCTCATTTTATATAAATTTATTCAAATTAATTATTTTTTTTTATATTTTTAAAATATTTTTTTTTATTTTTTGTTATATATATTTTTTCTAATGAAATTATATTTATGACTTGGCTGATAAGCAAATGTAAAAATTAAATATTCATTTAATAAAATTCAGTAAAAAATAAAATTTATTTTTTTCATAATCAATAATTGTTAAATTTTAAAATAATAGATAAATTATTCAATGACTGAATTCAATTTGAAAAAAGTTTTTTTGGAATTTAATATTAACTAAATAAGAAATTTTTATTAAAAGTCATTTAAATGCTTTTAAATAAGTTAATTTCATTATATATAAATTATATATCTTAATATTTTTATCAAATATCTTCTTCAAAAAAAGAGACCAAAAAATTTAATTTATATATTGAAAAAACTTTAATATTTAATCAAAATGTCAACTCCTCAAAATGATAGAATTATATATACAAATGACATAATGTTAAATGATGAAAATATTTATGAAAATAATAATAATCATTCAAGAAATTCTTTTTGTAAACTAAAAAATATACTTATAATAATTGGTATAGCTATAATATTAATTATAGGAGGTATTTTAATTTATAGTTTTATTCTTAATAAAAATGATAATCCAAAACCAGATGTAATAAATAATCCAACAAATAATCCAACAAATAATCCAACAAATAATCCAACAAATAATCCAACAAATAATCCAACAAATAATCCAACAAATAATCCAACAAATCCAACAAATAATTCAACAAATAATCCAACAAATAATTCAACAAATAATACTACAAATAATACTACAAATAATTCAACAAATGAAATAGATGAAGGAAAAAAAGATATTATTTATAAATATTCTTATTCTTTACAAAAAAAAAATACTTTAACATTATCAGATAATATTGAATTATTTAATAATAAAAATCTAAGAAGATTAAATGATTTATCATTTCTTTCAAATGAAGAAAAATATAATTTTGTTATTCATTTTTATTACAACAATACTAAAGAGTATTATGGTTATTTAATAATTAATAATTCAAATATTACAAAAACAAATAAAGATAATAATAATTTTCAATTTTTAGAAAATAATAAATATAACTTTAATACACCAATTATTAATTTTACATTTTCAAGAAATGGTGAAATTAAAATTTTATCATATAATAAAGTATCAACTTTAGATTATATTGAAGTATTAAATAATTTTTTGAATTATATAATTGAGAATTATAAAATATATAATGGAAGTCAAATCATAAATAATAATAAAGAACCTGAAACGTTAATAGATAATATAATTTTCACTAATCAAACATCAATTACTTTTGACCAAAATGGAATGATTAAAAATTTAAAAAATGAGAAATCATTTTATTATAATGAATCAAGAGAAACAAATGATATTGAAATTGTAAATGATAGTGCAATTAAATTTGATGATATTAATTCAAATGATAATAAAAGAAATAGTATTATAAAAAATAATAAGGTAGATGTATTTTTAAATATAGAATCATTAACAAGTGAAATGGAAGAAGAAGAAAAAATAAAAGAACAAATTAAAAATTTAATAGAAAAAATTGAATTTGATTCATATGAAAATTTCAAACAAAATGAAAATAAAAATGAAAATAGATTATTAAATGAAATTAATAATAAAAATAAACCTCAATTAAGAAATTTAGAAATTGCATCATTTTTTACTCCAGTACAATTTAGTTATTCTCTTTTTAAATTACCTTTAAGTTCTGGAGATGTTGTTGGATTTGGAGCATCTATTGGGTTTTTCCCTCTTAATTCAACTGTTGTTATTAAATTAATATTTAAACAAAATGAAAAAGAAACTATTATTTATGAGTTATATGATAATAAAAATAATTATGAAGATATTGTAAATGAAGTACAAGATTTATATATTGATGTTTCACTAGTAATAAATGAAATTGAGACAAAATTTAAAAATAATACTGATTTATTTATGGATGAAATATCGAGTAATATTACTGAAATTGTTAAAAATATTCAAAATATTTATGGAATAAGAGAAGCATTTGAAATAGGATTATTTGATTTGTATGAAATATCAACAAATAAAACAATTGATGGATTTAATAATAGTATTAATCAAGTACAATCAACTTATGATTATTTAAATAATTTATTATCTCAAATTTCAAATAATTCACAATTTAATAATAGTTCAAATGAAACAATTAAAAATTTAATTGAATCATTGAAAACTAATTTAAATAAAATTGAAACAAATACAAATGAATTTTATAATGATATAATGAATGATATAAGAACTAAAAATGAAAGTAATATTGAAATAAATCTTGATATTGAAACATTTTATTCAATTAGAGAATTATTAGATGATGTTGAATATATTTATGTTAACTTTAAAGATTATTTTAATTCATTTATTATTAATACAACAAATAATTATAAAAATTATATTAATGAAGAATTTAATAATATAATTGAAGATAAATTATCAAAAGATGAATTAATTGCACATGAAGCACAAATTAATCCTATTATTATTGATAATTATTCTGAAGAAGATAGAAATAATTTTAGAAATAAAGTAGAATCATTTAGAAATAAAATTTATAATATATTTGAAACAATTTTAAATTTAATGAAAGATATATTTAATAATCAATATTATACTAATCAATTAAATGATTTATATAATGAATATAATTCTACAAATAATTTAAAAGATTTTAAAAATAAAAAAGATGAAATAATGTCTGAATTAGAAAGAATAATTAAAATTAATACTAATTTTACTATTTATATAAATGATTTAAAAGTTCTTTATGAAATTGAAAGGGAATTACAAGAAAAAAGAGTAAGAACATTTAATGATATTTTTGTAACTGCCATTGATAAATATGAAAATACGGATTTAATAAATATTATTAACAATTTTGAAAAACAAATTAAAGATATAACTTTAAATAATTCTGATTTTTCAGAGCTATTAAATAAAATCAATAACATTATTGAAAACCTATTATCAGATGATATAATAACAGAACAAAAGGAAAATATAATTATAGGATATAATAAAACTGCTTATGAAAATTTAGAACAAATTTATAAAGAATTAATTCCAATTGCTAGTAAATTTAATGATACATTTTATGAAAAAATTTTTAAACCACATTTAAAAGAATATCTTTCATATCCTTATGAAATTGAATACAAATTAAAATTAATTGATAATTATTTAAAATCTAACAGAGAAATACCAATAAAACAAGTAAATTCAATATTAAAGAAATATGTAAATTATACTTATAATGAATTTTATCATAAAATAACAAACATATTAAATTCAAAACATAATAGCATTATCAAAGAATTATCATTAATAAATATTACTTCAAGTGATTTAAATAATTTAAAAAATAATTTTACACAAACATTTGATATAATATATCAAAATCAAATAAAAAATTTACCTCAATTTAATGAAGATCCTTTTGATTTAAATACATATATAAAAGATAAAGAAAATACTCTTATTTATTATAATACTTTTTCAGTTGGAGATCAAATGATAATTGATGCAGGATATAAATTTTGTATATATGATTTTGAAAATAAATGTCCTGAAAATTATACTTATCCAAATAAACTTACAGTTTATAATTATCAAATTGCAAAAATTCGTTCTTCAATTAGTGATTTTAAAGATTTAATAAAATCATCAAATGATATTATAAATGATGATAATTTTGGTTCTTTTGATATTAATGAATATTATAATGAATTTATTTCTGAAACAGATTTTAACTCAAATATAATTTTATCAAATATTATTTCTTATTTAAGAAATATTAATAAAGAAGAATTATTAATTCTTTCACCTTATTTAAATTCAATTCAACAAATATTAAAAGATGCTTTTAATTCAAATATTAATATTAATAAAATTATTGCTACTTATGAAGTTTTATCTAATGATATTTTTAATATACCTGATAATTATTATCTTGAAAGAAGTAATATTGTATGGATAATTGAAAATGAAATAAAAAGTATATTTGTTAAAAAAATAGGAGATTATATGAATTATGAAAATTATCATGGATTCTTTTTTAATGAAAGTGAATTTATTAAATCTTATAATCAATTTTATAATAATATAATACAATTATATGAAAATTTAATTGAAAAAATTAATAAATTAGAATTAAATGAAGAAATAATAAATAAAATAATTAATATTCAAGGAGAAATAATTGATAATGGATATAATTCAATTAAAAATTATTTAAATGAAATTAATAAAATATCACCTAAAATTGAATTATTAAATAATAGTTTTTCAGTTTCAGATATTGATTTATCAGAAATTGATAATTTATATAATAAAATGAAAGAAGATTATAAAAAAGAATTTATAAAAATAAGTTCAAATAAATATAATGAATTAATTAAAAATAAAATATTAAAAGTATTAAATGATTCACAAAATAAAGTATTAGAAAGACTTGAAGATGAAAAAGTAATATTAGTAACTTATTTATCAGTTCATTCTCAATCAATTGATACTGATAATCAAACATTAATTATAAATAATATGTTAGATTATGAAAATTTATTAATAAATTCTTTTGAATATTTTTATAATAATTTTTCATTATTATTTTCTAATAAAAATCTTACTGATACCATAATTGAAAATATAATTAAAAAATCATCAGATTTTGAAATTGAATATTCATTTGATAACTTTTCTCAAAATATAACTGATACATTAGGTAAATTATTAGATTCTACATCAATGATTTATAATACTGAAAGAAAACAATTTTCTCAAACTATTTATGATATCATTGAAGAGTCATTTATAGAAGCAATTAAGAATTACTCAAAACTCAATGGTTTACATTATTATGATGCAGTTGTTGATCAAGATTTTTATAATAATATTTATCCTGATTTATTTTATATTAATGAAGTAATTAATGATACAAGAGAATATACAACACTTTTATTTAATGCAAGTCATTTTTCTAATGTAAGTGAATTTATAAATGAAACATTAAGTACAATATATATTGATGCAAAAGAAATTATTAAAAATAATACAAAAAATAAAGTCAATACTATTATTTTTAGTAAATTAGATGAAATAACAGAAGAACTATCATATAAAATTATCAATTATTTTAGTCAAAATATCATTACATATTTCAAGAGTGATGAATTTAAAATGATTATTAAAGGAGAAATTTATAATTTAATCCCTATTGAATTTTCAAATTCTTTTAATCAAAAATTATTAAATAATTATTATCAATTCACTAATGATTTTATTTTAACAAATATTAAAAATAATTTTATCAGAGAATTAGATGTAGAATTACAAATAGTCTATAATAATCTTGATTTAACACAAGAAGTTACTAATAATATTTTAAAAAAATTTAATCTTTTTAAATATGATGAATCAATGATTAATATTTTATCATTGTATAATAATTACTATGATAATATTGAAAATTATAAAAATTTAAAAATAAATGAAAATGATGATAATAGAATAAAAGGAAATATTTCTTCATTAATGAATGAAATTGCAAATAAATTAAATGATGTTTCAGAATATTATTTTATAAAAATAGAAGAAGTAAAAAATGAAATTAATACTAAAATTGAAAAAAATTTAAATTTTAAAGATAATTTTATAGAAAAATTAGA
>JAJJLH010003003.1:0-10461 GCA_023806865.1 Isotricha sp. YL-2021a | reverse complement strand
AAGATCCGCGTGGATACCCGCGACGGTTCTTACCTCGAACGCGCTAAGTAATCTTGTCATCCTGGAGGGTTCGCAAAACCCGATAGGATCCATACAAATAAGCCTCGTCCAAGCGACGGGGCTATTTTTTTTTGCTAATCACAGATTATATGTGCGAAGCTGTTAGCGCGCAATCCTAATGACTAAGCTGAAATTGTGGCTTGTTGTGACGATGTCGTCGTCATCGTCAGAATCATATTTGCCGAAAGAATAGCTGAAAGCTGTGCCTACTCTCCAGCGTTGACCGAACCAAAAATCGTAACCGATTTCAATACGTGCAAAAGTATTGTCGAAGATTTCTAAATCTGTTTTTGCTGAGCGGTAAGCGTAGCCAAGGTCATCGTCTTCTTGAACCCTTTCGACTGCAGCACCAATGCAAAGTCCTAAATACAGGCCGTAAAGAGCGCTTTCTTTTTCCTGAAATTAAAAATTTTTCGAGATTATTGACTTTGTAAAAAATACATTTAAATCAACAATAGAATGTTCATATAATAAAAAATTTAAATTAAATAAATATTGATTAATAATTCTATCATTTTTATTATTATTATTATTAATTAATTTTTTTATTGATAAATGATTATTATCTAAACTAATTTGTGATGAAGTAGAATTAATTCTATTTATATTTCTTGAATAAACTGAAACAAAATTATTATCATTTGAATAATCAGTTAAATTTTTATTTGAATCTACATTATTTTGATTATTATTTATTGATATTTCTTTATCTGATTTAAAAAATTTATCTTTAGTAAAATATCCAAATTTATTTTTATTTAATTGAATATTTTTTTTTTGAATTTTTTTATGTGGTGGATGAGATTTAAATAAATTTAATCTTAAATTAATTTTTGGAATACTTATTTTAAATATTACAATTAATAAAGTAAATGAAGTTATAGATTCAAATAATACAATATAATGTATATAACTTTTAAAATTAAAAGTTATATATTTGAATAAATTAATACAAGAAAATAAATTTATACCTATATTGATATTTTTATTATTATAAATTTTTGAATTAGTAAAATTTTTATTATTTTTAATAAAATTATTTCTTTGATTACATAAACAAGAAACCATTTTAGTTTCTTTTGAATAATTAACATAAGTAGATATTTTTTCAGGACATAAATTTATATCATTTAAATAAGCAAATCTTCTTTCTTCTATATTAATATATTTTTTATTAATTAAAAGTAAAATACAATTATCATAATAATAATCTATTTCAGTATTATAAAAATCAATATAATTATTTTTAACTTTTGGGGTGATTTCGAATTGATTTTCTTTTAAAGAAATTAAATTATTAATAAAAGATTCATTTTTATTTAATTTCATAATTGGTAAATATAAATAAAATGAATTATTACCACATTTATTATCAATATCAATATTTTTTCCATTTTTATCAAAAATCATAAAAGATAAATTAGATGGATTATTATAATTTACAATTTGACCAATATAAATATTATTATTATTTTGAATATTTTGTAATTTATATTTACATTCTTCAGTTAATTCAATATGAGGTATTAAATTTTGTGATAATTCCATTGAAGAATTTAATTTACCATTTATAATAGGATTATAATAATTAAATTTATAATTATTATTTAATTCAAGTGTTTTTATTTCATTATTATCATTATCATTTTTTTTAATTATTGGTATAAATTGTTGTATTTGATTTATATCAATATTAATTTTAGATAAATTTATACAATTACCATAATTATTTCCAGTAGTATATTCTAATCCTTCAATACAATTAATACATTTATTTTTTTCATCATTTCCAATTCCAAAACATTTTTTACAATTTTTATGACATTTAATATAAGTATTATTATCTTCATTTAAAATATAATTTTCAGGTTGAGTATTTTTTAAAATACAATTAGTAGGATATTTTTCTATAAATGAATAATTATCTTTACATTCAATACACATATGTTTATTTATATTACCTAAAGTTAAACATTTATTACATGTATTATAACATTTAATATATATTCCATCTATTAAAATATAATCATTACTTAAAGTATTTTTATTAACACAATTTAATATTCCAATATCTAATTTCATTAAAACTAAATCATCTTTACAAGAAGTACAATAATGTTTATTATAATTTCCTTTATTATTACAAGTATAACAAGTTGAATAACATTGTCTATAAATTTTTTTAGAAGGATCTGAAATATCTAAATAAAAAGAAGGATAATTATTTTTTTGTTCTAATGATGATATACATTTACCATTTATAGTTTCTATTAAATAAAAAGAAGTTGAACATGATATACAATTTTCAGTATTAATATTAGGTCCTTGATTACATAATGCACATTTTGAATCACATTCTTTATATGTATTAGTTAATTCATCTAAATAATAATTTAATGATGATGGTGTAGAAAAACATGATTTTGTAAAATCATTTTCACGAAAATGAAAATTAGATATACATGTTTTACAATTATTTGAATCATTTGTTCCTGATTCATCACATGTATTACAATTTATATGACATAATTTATATGTATTATCATTATTATCTAAATAATAATTATTTGATGGTGGATTATTAAAACAAGAATTTGTTCTATCATTTATTAAAAAATGATAATTTATTTTACATGATTTACAATTATTTTCATTTTGTGTATATCCTATATCACATGTTGCACAATTATCATGACATTTTTTATATGTATTATCTACTATATCTAAATAATAATTTTCTTCTGGAGGTTCATTTACACAATTTTTATTTGGATCATCTTTAATAAAATGATATAAATTAATACATTCTAAACAATTATTTTTACTATCATTTCCATTTTGATTACATTTTTTACAATTTCTATGACATAATTCATATGTATCATTAATTATATTTAAATAATAATTTTCATTAGATGGTGAATTATAACATGATTTTGTATTTGAATCTGAACGAAAATGATGTGTTGAAATACATTTTTCACAATTATTATTTTCTTCTGTTCCTTTTCCATTACAAATAGCACAATTATCATGACATTTTTTATATGTATCATCATTTAAATCTAAATAATAATTTGTACCTTTACCATTTTCATAACAAGTTTTATATATATCATCTTCTCTAAAATGTAAAGTTGAAATACATTTATCACAATTATTATTAATTTCATCTCCACCAATTGTACATAATTCACAATTATTATGACATAATTTATATGTATTATCATTATAATCAATATAATAATTAGATGTTAAAGGTGAATTATAACATGATTTATTTATTTCATTACTTCTAAAATAATAATTTTCAATACAAGTTGTACATTTATTATCATTATCATCACCTCTTTCATTACATGTTGCACAATTAATATGACATCTTTTATATGTATTATCTTCTATATCTAAATAATAATTATCTCCTGGTTTATTATTATAACAAGTATTACCATATCCTTCCCAAAAACTATATCCTTCAATACAACTAATACATTTATTATTATCATCATCTCCACCTTCATTACATGTTGCACAATTAATATGACATCTTTTATATGTATTATCTTCAATATCTAAATAATAATTATCTTGTGGTTTATTATTATAACATGATTTACCTAAATCATTTTCTATAAAATATGTATTATCTTTACATTCATTACAATTATTTCCATTTTCATCATCTCCTTTATTACAACTTTTACAATTTATATGACATTCTTTATAAATATTATTTATATTATCAAAATAATAATTATTTGCTGGTATATTATCATAACAAGTTCCACTATTATCTCCATATATAAAATATTTATCAGAAATACATTCAATACATTTATTATTATTATCATCACCTCCTTCATTACAAGTTAAACAATTAATATGACATCTTTTATATGTATTATCTTCAATATCTAAATAATAATTATCTGAAGAAGGATTTAAAAAACATGATTTTGTAATATCATCTTCTCTAAAATGTAAATTTATATTACATATATCACAATTATTTTCATCATCATTTCCACCTATTGAACATTTAGCACAATTATTATGACATTCACGAAATGTATTATCAGAATCTAAATAATAATTTTCTCCAGGAGCATTTAAATAACAAGATTTAGTTATATCATCTGAATGAAAATGATAATTTAAAATACAAGTCTCACAATTATTATTTTCATCTGTTCCTCCAATTAAACAAGTAGCACAATTATCATGACATTTTCTATAAATATTATTTTCTGTGTCTAAATAATAATTTTCATTACTAGGTGAATCAAAACAAGAATTTGTATTATCATCATCTCTAAAACTTAAACCATTTTTACATGTTTTACAATTATTTGAAATACTTGTTGGTCCTTCTTCACATGTTTCACAATTATCATGACATTTTTTATATCTTTTTTCTCTTATATCTAAATAATAATTAATATCAGGTAAATTATTTACACAATTATAATTTAAATCATCTTCAATAAAATATAATCCTTCAATACATTCTAAACAATTATTTGAATTTACATCTCCTCCTTTATTACATTTTTTACAATTTAAATAACATTCTTTATATATATTATCTAAATCTAAATAAAAATTTTCATCAGATGGAGTATCATAACATGATTTAGTAATAGAATCTGAACGAAAATGAAGAGTTGAAATACAACTAAGACATTTATTATCATTATCATCACCTCTTTCATTACATGTTGCACAATTAATATGACATCTTTTATATGTATTATCTTCAATATCTAAATAATAATTATCTCCTGGTTTATTATTATAACAAGTATTACCATATCCTTCCCAAAAACTATAATCTTCTTTACAAGTTATACATTTATTATCAAAATTATCACCTCCTTCATTACAAGTTAAACAATTATCATGACATTTTTTATATGTATTATCATTTAAATCTAAATAATAACCTTCTTCAGAAATTGTGTCATAACAAGAATTTTTATTATCATCAATTTTAAAATAAAATCCTGATTTACAACTAAGACATTTATTATCATTATCATCACCTCTTTCATTACATGTTGCACAATTAATATGACATCTTTTATATGTATTATCTTCTATATCTAAATAATAATTATCTCCTGGTTTATTATTATAACAAGTATTACCATATCCTTCCCAAAAACTATATCCTTCAATACAACTAATACATTTATTATTATCATCATCTCCACCTTCTTCACAAGTTAAACAATTATCATGACATTTTTTATATATATCATCAGATGGATCAGCATAATAATTTATTCCTGGTTTTAATGTAGTACAATTATGATTATTATCATTTTCAATTAAATGACCAATAGAACATTTTTTACAATTATTTTTGGTATTTGTTCCATCACCATAACATGATATACAATTAGAATGACAAGGTTTATATATATTATTACTTACATTAAAATAATATCCATCAGGTGCTTCATTATAACATATATTTTTATTATTACCATATACAAAATAATAATTATCTATACATGATTTACATTTATTATCATCATCAGAAGGACCTTCATCACATGTTGCACAATTATCATGACATTTTTTATATGTATTATCTTCTATATCAAGATAATAATTTTCTTCTGGTTTATTATTATAACAATTATTTGGTATTAAATTACCTTCAATTTTATGAAATCCATTTATACATGTTATACAATTATGTGTTTCATCATTTCCTCCTATTGAACATGTTGAACAAAGACCATAACAAGGTTTTACAACAGGTTCAATATATGTTGTATCATCAATATAATAATTACTTGGTTTTTCAATACAATTAGTTCCAATTCTTTCATTCCAATAATAATTATATTCATTATTACAATTAATACATTTATTATTAATACTATCTCCAATTTCATCACATTGATCACATGAAATATAACATGTTTTAATTGTTAATGCACATTCATCTGTATAAATTTCATCATATATATTTTGATCATTCTTCATTGTTTTATCTTCTATACCTTTATAATAAAATGTAATTTCTTCATTTAAAGTATGATAATAATATAAATTTTCTGTATCTTTTCTAACACCTGATTCTACAATATTACCATTTTCAAATATTTTTCCATATGTATTTGAAGTAAATTTAATTGCAAATGTTTCTTTTGTTATATCAGTTCCTGTTAATGTTATATTTTCAAAAATTTCTCTAATAAAAAATTTTTCTTTTCTTTTAACAAAAACATTTAATTGTTCTACACATTTAGGAAATGAAAAAATAGAATAATAATATCCAGTTATATTTCTCATTGTAATAATCATTTTATATTCATTTAACATTGTAACATCCATAAAATCATAATTTGATTGTATTGGTTCATCTGAATGTAAAATATTAATTGTATTAAAATTATCATCTATTATAACCATTTTAAGTAAACCATATCCACAAGAAACTATTGCTTTATTATCTGCAACTTTATATACAGAAAATGAATTTTTAGGATCATTACATGATGATGTTCCACAATCATTAATAAATATTTTTGTTTTGTTTTTAGTTTTTAATGAAGTTCCAGTATATTCTAAATTATAACAATAAACAGATTTACAATTATTATCTTGGTAACAACCAATAACAGCTCTTTTTAAAATTGCATTATAAAGATATCCACTATTATTATTATCATCAGTAAAATTACTTATTTGATTTCTTTTCAAAGATTTTTTATCTATAGTAATATTATTTATAAATAAATATCTACTAAAAAAATTTTTATCATGAGCCAATTGCCAAAAATGTTCTTGTCCATTATATTCAGTAAATAAAACAGCTGCTGAAATTGTATCATCTTCACCACATATACTAGTATTATTATTAAGATATAAAATACAATATTTTTTATTGCTTTCTTTGTTTTTTTCTGCACCACATATATATACTTCATTTCTATTTGATATTTGAATAACACTTCTACAATCATTAAATTCTATTGGAAATTCTGAAGAAGTATTTGTAATAAAATCAAAAATTTTAGGTTTTCCATAAGATTGAGAAATAATTTTTGTTGGTATTCCTTTATTATAACCTTCAGAAAACATTATAAGAGGACACATACTTCCTTTTGTACAAATACTTCTAGAATTATAATCAGTTTTTTCTTCTGTAATTAAATTATATTTAAATTCTTCATCTATATTTCCTGTATATATTGTATTTTCATCTCCAAAATAACGAATAAACCATCCTTTAAAATTTTCATTTGGTGTAAATGGAAGTTGCTTAACTGTTCTAAAAGCTGAATTTATTATTTTTAATAATGTAATAAATATCAATAAAAATATTTTTTTTGTTAACATTGTCAAATACTATAATAACAAAATTTTATATTTAATATAAAGTGACATGACGTATATTAAATTACTATAAAATATTATATATTTATCTACTTAAAATAATATAAATTAATAAATATTGTAAATAGATATTATTTATATTCATTTCATGATTTAATGAAAAGAATTGCATATATAATAAGAATATCTAGAACAATACACAATATCTTTTTTTATTTCTTTTTGAGTTTTACATCTTTCTTTTTTAATTAATTATTGATTATATACATTCATATAATCTTTTAATAAAATAATTCTTTTGAGTTTTTTTCATATTCAAACTTAATTATTTACTCATGCTGTTTCTATTTTATTTGATGAAAACAAATTAAATTGCAATAAGGACATCAAGGAATATCTTATGGAGTTATTAAATTATCTCAGAAAAATATTGTTTTTAAAAATATATATTTTTCTTTAAAAAATGTTAATTATTTAATTTTTTATAATAAATTATTAATAATAATTTGTAAAATAATTAATTTTTATCAATTATTGATTCATAATTATTTTTTAAATAGAAAAATAATTAAAAATAAATTTAAAAAAATTTTTCAATAAAAAACTTGGAAAATAATTTATTTATTAATAAAGATGTTTTTAAAAAATTTATTTATAATAAAAATTAACAAAATTATAAACATTATTTGATATATAAAAAAATTTATATTATTTTTAAATATTTTTATAATTTCATTATTTGGAGTTGTAAATTAATATATCATTTAATCTAATTATATTTTTATTAAAATAATTAATATTTTTATTTAAATAAAAGCATTAAATCTCATCTTCAGTAGAAAGTTTTATAGAATTTTGTGTCTCATCAATTAAATAACTAATAATCAAAACTCCATTCTTCAAAATTTGTTCAGGTTTCTGATTTTTAATAAAAAAATCTTCAGTTTTTATAAGAATATTAATATTAAATTCACCAAATTCTCTTGTATTATGAATATTATCTTCAATGTTTAAAGGTTCTAAATCTTTTCTTTTAATACCATTAATTTTAATAATTGTATATTCTCCAGTATGAGATAATTTTACATTAAAATTACAATTACCTGGAACTTCTACTCTTATAATAATTTTATCATCTTTTTTAAAATAATTATATTTTGGTTCAAATCCATTTCCTTTAAAATTTGAAAATCCTAATTCATCAATTAAACAACTTTTCAATACAATTTTCTTTTTTAAATCATGTTTTAATTGAATTTTTTTATTATTAATTATTTCATCATTATCAATAAAATCATTAATTTCAAGTGATTTTTCTAATATATCTTTAGATACATCAACAAATCTTTCTTTTACAGATTCAATAACATCAAATGTCTTTAAATTAGTAACAAATTTATATGAATCTTCTATAATATCTAATGTTAATTGATTAAAATAACTTCCTGCTTCAGAAATATCATTTGCGAAAATAAGATGAAATACTTTTTGTTCTTTTTCAGTATAATATCTTCCTGTAATATTTTCAATCTTTGTATTTATATGCATTTTTTCTTCAAGCTCAAAAGTTGCACATTTTAATAAGGTATTTTCTATATAATCTTCTACTTGTTTTCTTGTTACAAAAGATTTTAAATTATGAATTATATATAATGGTTTATCTATTTTTCCTTTAATCATATCACTTTTAACTCTATTAATTAATTTTTGCTCAGAATATGTTAAAATATCAACTACTAAAATTAATATATCACTATTGGTCATAATATAATTTTGTAAAAATAATTCTGTAATTAATTTTTCTCTTGATTTTTCTTTAAATAATTCTTTCATATTTTCTCTTTTTAAATTATTTTCATTTTTTGTTTTATTTTTTCCTGTATTATTTTTGTTATCATCATTTATAATATTTTCTTCTGTTTCATCATTTTCATTAAATAAAACAGGAGTTTCTAAACCAGCAGAATCTAATAATGCTATTTTTCTATTTTTAAATTTTGATAATTCAGGATATTTAATACTCAATCCTTCAGTTTTAATACTTGTACCTGAAGGAAGATTTATTTTTGAAATTTTAGAAAGGAGGAATGATTTTCCTTTATTACTATTACCAATAATTCCTATTCTTATTATTTTTTCATCTTTAAATTCAAAATATTGTTTTTTGCCTTTTTCATTCATTTTAATTTCCCATCCTTTATCAATATCTTTTACTGATTTTATATTTATTATTATATCATAAAAATCTTCAAATTTATTAACATCATATAAAGATGTTATTGTTAATCTATTATTTTCATCATATGTTATAAGATTGGGAGAAAAATTTGTATTATTTCTTAAATCATTATTTTTATATAATTTATAATTTCCTGGATGAATATTTGATAAATAATCAATTTCTTTTCTTAATTTTTGATTTAAAATTGTGAGGTATTCGATTCCTGAATTTAATTGTTCATTTTTTTTGGACATTTCATTAATTTTATTGTTTTTAATTGTATTAAAAATGAAAAAAATAATAACAGCTATAACAATAGTTATTGTATCTTTCATTTTATTTTTTTAAAATCTTATTTAAATAATATATTTGAATTAAATTTTTAAAAAATATTAAAAAAAAATAGTTTAATGATTATTTTAATAAATTATGTTAAATTAATTTGATGATTATATTTTTTAGAAATTTTTAACTATCTATAATTGGATATCAATCTATTGGTGAACCTTTTCAATTACTATTTTTAAATGTTGATTTTCAAAAAAAAATATTTAAAATATGGAATAAGCAGGTTTATTTTATTATTTCCTAAAAAAATTAGAAAAAACTTTAAAAAATTAAAAAATTGCAACATCAAAATTATTATAAAATTATTTTTAAAAGTAAAGATATATAATTTATAGATAATAATATCCCATCTGTATTTTTAAATATTTAATATTACTTTTTTGGAAAGAAGTAAATATGTTTAAAATTAATTCAAAAATAAATATATAATATAAAGTTTAAAAAAATACAAAATAATCTTAAAAATATTCAATTCT
>JAJJLH010003002.1:0-10475 GCA_023806865.1 Isotricha sp. YL-2021a | reverse complement strand
ATATATTAAATATTAAAACTTAATATATAAAGTATAATATTCATAAAAATTGTTATTTCATTATATTTAAAAATGGATGATAATAAAATGAATATATACATTCCAAAATTAATAGATTCAAGTAAAGCATATATAAAAGATATAAAAAAAAAAATGATATTAAATAATTATCTTTCAAATTTTAATAATAGAGCTACAAAAGATTTTAATAAATTTTTAAATGATTCAAACACACGATATAAAATAATAAAATCAGGAAATCCAATTGATCCAACTTTAAATCAAACAATGAAAATATTCTCTCCAATAAGGAATCAAATATTATCAAATAAATTTTATACTGAATTAACAACAGATGAAGAAGAAAAAAAATTAAAAAAAATTTCTAAAACTGGAATAGAAAATAAAAAATTAATAAAAAGAATAAGAGAAGAACAAATTAAAAATAGTTATACAGAAACAGAAAAAAAATTTAGAGAATTTTTAAATAATTTAGTTTTAGAAAAAAAAGGTTTATTAAAAGTGAAAAAAACAGATAATGATTGGAGAAAAAGAGTAATTACAAATTACACAACTCAAAAATTTAAAGAAGACAATTATATATTACAAGATATTATTGATAAAGATCAAAAATTATTTAACTCAAAAATAAATGATTATTTTAATGAAATAAATAATATGAAAGATTCAATGTTAAATGGTTCAAAAGAAGAAATTAGAAAAAAAAAACAGAAAATTAAAGTAAATTTTGATAATTTAAATATGTTAAAATATAAAAAACCAGAACCAATTCCAATTGATTTTATTAAAAAAGCAGAAAAAGATGAAGATACAATTGAATTAGGAAAATTTGTTCCTTATAATAAATTCCCTAAATCTCAAAGAAATAAAACTCATAATTATAAAAATATTGATAAGATAAAAAATATTAAATTAGATAATTTTAATCAAGAAGATTTTTCAAATACTAGAAAAGTTGTTATTGGAGAAGCTAATAATTTATTTTTTTTAAAAGATAAACTTGATAAAAAAAATGAAATTCTTTCTCAAAATATTGATGAAGATTTTCCCAAAATTGAAGATTATAATCAAATTATTAGAAAAAGATTAGATAATAAAAAAAAAAGAAGAGATGAAAATCTTTTAAAAAATACTAAATATTTATCTGAAGATGAAGAAAGAAGATTAAGATTTAATTTAACGTTGAAAAATAATTTTGAAAAATGGAATCAAGATCCAAGTGAATTAGAAGGTTATTATATATAAAATATATTATTTTTTTAATTATTAAATATATTAATTAATTTCTTTAAAGAGATTTTTCTTTTTTTTTATTCCAAAAAATGGATGATAAAAAAGATATTGAAAATAATAATATAGAAGAAAAAAATATAAACAATGAAATACAAGAAAATAATAATGAAATTCAAATAGAAGATATTAAAAATAATAATATAAAAGAAGATAATATTATAAAAGAAAATAATAATAAAAAAGAAAAAAATGAAGAAATAATAAATAATAAAGAAAACAATATAAATGAAGAAGATAATAAAGAAAACAATTTAAAAGAAGAAGTTATTAAAGAAAATGAAATTAAAGAAGAAGAAATAAAAGAAAATAATAAAAAAGAAGAAGAAATAAAATTACAAGAGAAAATAAATAATAAAAATGAAAATGATATTAAAAAAGGAAATGAGAAATCAAAAAAAGAAAAAAATAAATCAAAAATAAAAGATGATATACTAAATGGAGATATGACAAAAAAAACAGAAGCAGAATTAGATGAAATGGATGACAAAAAAAACTGTGAAAAAATAAATAAAATAAAATCAAATTCCTTAAAAGCAAAATTATTAAGTTTAAATTTATACAAAAAACAAATTTTAAAATTAAAACATACTGATTTATCAAAAGAATCATATCCCTTAAAACAAATATACGATAAAAAATATTTTGATATATATAAAAAAATATCTGAAATAGTTTCAACAAATGATATTTCATTATTTGAAAATTTATTATCTGAAGAAGATTATAAAGAATATGAAATAAAAAAAGAAGAAAATAATGAAATAAAACCAATACAAAATTTTTGGTTAGATGCATTAGAAAATTCAAAATTTTTTATAATTAATGAAAAAGATAAAGAAATATTAGAATTTATAAAATCAATTAAAATGGAAAAAATTGAAGAAGGAAAATTAAAATTAATTTTTGAATTTTTTGATAATGATTTCTTGAATAATAAAACTATATCAAAAATATATAATTTTGATTATGAAAATGATGGTAAAGTTTTTAAAACAGAATATGATATTATTAATTGGAAAAATAATAATGTTAATCCATCATTAAAGAAAAAAATAATTAAAGTAAAAAAAGGAAAAAAAGTTACTACAAAAGAACAATTAACTGATGTTGAATCTTTTTTTGATATTTTTAATGAAAGTAAATCTGATTTAGAAAATGATGATGGAGAAATGTCTTTTTTTAAAGAAGAATTTTTTCCTAATTTATTAGAATATTTTATGAATTTTGAAGATGATTCAGAAAGAAGTAGTTATGATAATTATATATAAAAAAAACTTAATTTAAATAATATATAATATAAAATAAAAAAAATAAAATGTTTCAAAAATAAAAAATAAAATAATAAAATAAAAAAAAATGGATAATAAAAACAATGAAAATAAAAATACAGATAATAAAAATTTAGATAAAAAATCATCAAAACATATGCCAAAAACAATAGAAGAATGTTTAGAACTATCATTAATAAAAATAAAAAAATATTTTAAAAGAGTAGAAACAAATAATTTTAGTATTCCTTTAAATGGACCACCTCCCGATGTAAGTGATATACCAAATGAAGAAAAAGCATTACAAATATATAATTTTGTTCGTCAAGCTTGTAAAGAAAAAAAAAGATTTTTTGATACTGCAAAATATGAATATTTAAACTTAGAAGAAAATTTTGAAAAATTAAAATATAGAACTGGATTTAATCAAGCAAATTTTTCAGATTTAATAAATAAATGTAAAATGTTAATGAAATGTCAAGCAGATGATAATTTATATATTGAAAAATTAAAACATGAAATAATAATTTTAAATAGTCAAAAAAATGCAATTATTGAAAAAACTACAAATACAATTAATACAATGAAAAAAAATCAATTAGATTTAATAGATAAAATAACTAGATTAAATGAAAATGCTCATTTAATTGATAAAGGAAAACAAGAATTATTACATAAACAACAACAATTATTAGAAAGAACTCAGGAAAATTTATTATTAAAAAAGGAATTAAAGAAAAAAAATGATGGTTTTAGAAGAGAAAAAACAAGTATTATTATAGGAAAAGATAAAGAAATAAAAGAATTAATGGGTAAATTAGAAAATGCTGAAAAATTTCATATTAATGAAATGAAAGAACAAAAAGAAAAATTTAAATATAAAAATTTATATAAAGAAACTAAATTAGATATTGAAACTTTAATTACTGAAAATAATAAACTTGCTTGTGAATTAGCACAAATTCATGCTGAGAATTATGTTATTAATGAAAATTATAAAAAAATTGAAAAACAATTAACTAATGCAAGAAGTACTATTCAATTGTAAGTTTTTATTTATTTTATTTTATTTTTTTTATTTAGTTTGGTTAATACTCCTGCTTTTAAACAAGTTAAAAAAATGTTTTTTAATATGGAAAATATAACTGGTTTACCTGAATTAAATAATCAAAATAATTCTAAAGATTTAAATACAAATAATTCAAATTCAATTAAATAAAAATTTTTTTTTTTTAATAATTTATAATCAATCTTTTAAATTTAAAAAAAATGAAAATTTAAAAATATAATCTATCTTAATTAAAAAAAATTAAATCTATTTATTATTTACAATTCCAAATTTATTTAAATGATATCTCCATCTTATTATATCTAATTCACCTACAATTCTATTATTATTAGGACTTAAAAAAGAAGAACCTTCATATATACTTTTACTTTTATTTCTATCATTATTTCTTGATGTTTTTAAAAAATCATAAATTTCTTTTTTTTTTGAAATTATTGCTTCATTTTTTGTTAATATATGATTTTTTGAACTTGTTTTTAAATTTGTTTCTGAATTTTTTCCACTTTTTGTAATTGATAATTGTCTTTTTCTTTGATAATCTTCAATTAATGAAAGAGGATTTTCATTTTTTGATGATATTTTAATTGTATCAAATAATCCTTTTCTTAGATTCTTTTTTTCAGTTTCGTTTAACATAATATTTTTTTTTATTTTATTTAAATTTATTGTGACTAATGCTTGATTAGATAATTCTCTTCTTGAATACGGATTCATTTTAACTATAAGTTAATTTTATTTATTTAATAATTTTACATTCATCCATCATTTCTTGTAACATTTGCTTTACATTTCTACTTGATTGAACATTCATTTTTTTAAATAAAGTAAATTAAATTTTAAATAATTTAAGAAAAATATTTTAATTATTAAATAAATAAAAAATATTTTTTTATATTATTATTTTAAAATTGAATTATTGAAAATATCTTTTTATCCAATTTAATAATATTTTCAAAAAAAATTTTAAAAAAAAATAAATTATATTTTATTAAAAATAATAATATTATTCTTTTTCTACAGTATTAATCAAATTTTGAGTAACATATGATTTATTTAATTTAATTCCTTCTTCTTCGACATAAGCTTTTTCATTAGCATCAATTTTCAATATTTTTTCCATTATTTTAATTTTTTGTTCAATTTCTTCAATTTTATTGTTTAAATCATGAATTTCTTTTTGATTATCATTATATATTGCTCTTAATTTATCTTTATTTAAATTTGATTGAGTAGAAATCACACTTTTATTTTTTAATTTTAATTCATATTCACCATAATTTTTATTAGGTAAAAATTCAAATTTTGAACCTTCTAAATTAAGAATAACTGGTGGAAAGGGTTCAGATGAAATTTCTCCATAATATTCTTCAATAGGCTCACAACATCCTCCATAAATATTCATATTTTTATATTAATAAATTTTATTTTTTTTTTATTTTAATATAATACATATTTTAATTATTTTTTTAAATAAATATATTTTTCTTTAAATTTAACTAAAAAAAGATTATGGATAAAAACAAATTAAAATTAAGGGAAAATGAATTTAATACAGATAGAGTTAAATTAAATCAAAATTCATTTAAAATTGAAAATGATTATCAATATCATTCAGATAATATAAGAAATACTAAAAAATATTTTATAACAAATAATTCTGTTTTAAAAAATGATGAACCTATTTTTATATTAAATCCAAAAATAAAAGAAAAAATATATGAATATTATAAAAACAATAAAAATATTGAATCTTATGATTTTTCAGAAGAAGATAGAAAAAAATTTTTATATGAAAGATTAAATAAAGAACAAAAATTAGAATGTGATATTTTAATTCGTCCTGATTGTTTTTATGCTTATTCAATAACTGAACATTTTATCTTTAGTGCACATAAAATAAAAAAAAAATTAAGAACCAATTATATTATTTCATCAGATTATGAAAACAATAATAATGAAAATATAATTGGACAACTTAATAGTAATTTATTTAGAAATGAATTTATTTTATATAATAATGGAATAAGTCCAAAAAAATATAATGAAAATGAAAATAACTTTCTAAGGAAATATTTAGTTCAAATTAAATTTAAAAATGAAAATAATTTCAAAATTGGACATATTTTTATTCCTAAATATGGATATGATAAAAATCAATTTTATAATAGAGATAAAGATAAAAATGATAAATTGAGTAATTTAGATAGTAAAGATATTAATGTTTATCAAAATGAAAGCCCAGAACTTGATGTTTTTAAAGGTTATTATGTTAATAATTTTTCTTCAAGAGTAAAAGAAAAATCTGAAAATAATTTTAAAATAGTTGATAAAGTAACTAATAATACTATTTTAGAATGTGGAAAAATTTCTGATAATTCTTTTTCTATGGATTTTTCTTATCCATTTTCTCCTTTAGAAGCTTTTGGAATTTGTCTTTCATTTTTAAAATAATTAATTTAAATGATTAAAATTTTTTTTAAGGATTATATTATTTTCTTTTATTATATCTTTATTTTATTTTATAAATTAGTTTATATTTAACTATTAAATAATATATATTGATAATTAAATATTTTTCTAATACTACATTTAAGTTTTAAGATAAGTTTTTAATAATAAAAATTTTCATTATAATCTTTTTCTATTAATGTATTTTTTGATTTTTTTATTTTTTTTGTTGATTTACTTTTTAAAAATAAATTTTCATTCACTTTTTTTCGAGGAACTATTATTATTTTATTTGATTTTTCAATTATTTTATTAATTTTTTTATTAAATTGTTGTTTTTGTTCTTCTAAAACAAGTTTTATTTGTTCAAATTTTATTTCCCTATCAATTTTTTTCATTAATTTATTATATTCTTCTGGATATTTAATTTTATCCTCATTTTTTTGTTTAATTAAAAAATTAAATAATTTCTCAATTAAATCTATTTTTTCAATCATTGTTATATCATTGATATCTATTGTTTTATCAATTTTCATAAATTGATATAAATTATTAAATATAGAATCAATTTTCATATTTAATGTATTTGAAATATAATTTATATTATTATTTTCATATATTAAATTTTCATACATCATTTTGTTTTTTTTATCACTTTCTATTTCAATATTTAATTTTATTGAAGCATCATTAATTTCTTTTTCTAAAATTTTTTTATTATTTTGATCAATTAATTTTTTCAATTCTTTTTTCTCAAAATTAATAGATTGATTAATTGCATTATAATTATTAAGAAAAAATGTTATTCTTTCAGATATACTATTTAAATGTTCATAAAAATCATTTTCATCCTTAAACATTAAAATATTTTTATGATTTAATCTTTTTTCTTCAATATTATAATAAGATTCATTCATAAGATTATCTCTATAATGTGGAGCTTTTTTTAAATAATTAAATAAAGTATTTTTTCTATTAAATATTCTTTTATAATTTTGTTTTGTTGATTTCCTAACTACATTATTCATATTATTTAGATTTGGTCTCATTTCTATATTATTTATATAATATGTTAACAATTTTTTATCAAATATTAATTCATTAATATCATTTTTTGAAAATTTTTCTATTAATTTTGTTTTATTTTTAACTGTCATTAAATAATATTTTATTTGTAAATGATCTTTTAATACATAAATTAATTTAATTATCTTATATTTTAATCTTTCAATATCATTTTCTAAATCTTTCATTTTTTGTACATTTTTTCTATTAATTTCAGTTTCTCTTAATAAAGTATAATTTAACTTTTTATCATATAAATCATAAATTTTTAAATAATTATTAAATAATTCCCCATTTTCTTTTATGAATGACAATTTTTCTTTACATTCACCTATTTGATCCTTTATATTTGCTTCAATTTGTTCGCTTAAATTTTTTTTTAACGATATAAGAAATTTACCTTTTATTTCATTTTTAACTTTATTTTTAAAATCATATAAATTTTCTGCTCTTATTTTTGGATAATTATATATTGTGAAACAATTATATTTAAAATCACTTTTATTTTCTTTGATAATTTTATGTTCTTTTCCTTTTAAATTAATATTTGTATAAGTATTATTTAAATAATTTTGTAATTTTGATTTTGAATTATTTACTGAACTTTTATTTGAATGTGCTTTATAATTAATTAAATTAATTCTAATTGGATTTGCTCTTTTTGTACAATTAGAGGTTCGATATATAACATTTTGAATTAAATTATTTTTATTATTTGAAGAAATGTAATCAAGAATATTATGGTTTAATTTAATTTTTTCATAAAGAAAATTTTTATGAAAATTAATAAATTTCAAATTTAATTTTGGTTTGTGTTTATAAAAATTGTTTGTTATAGTTTTCATTTGATTTGTTGTTTGTGTTGATTGAGTATTTGATAAGAAAATTTTCGTTTTTGTTGATTTATTTTTAATAAAATATGTTCTATTAAAACAATAATCATTCGAATAACTATATTCAGTCTCAATTGAACTATTTTTAAATGTTTGATTTTTTTTCAAAAATGTTTCCATTATATTATCTTATAAGTATTTTAAATGATTATTTAATAAATAATTTATTTTAATAAATTTGACTTTAAAAGAATTTTATTTATTTGATTTTTATTCAATTTTCTAACTATATTTTAAAAGAAACAATAGAAGAAGGCAATTTTGGAAAAGTTTAATTATAAAAATGAATTCAATTTAAATGATAATAATAATAAAGATAAAATCGTAAAAAAAATGTTAAATATTTGAGAAAAACATTTATTTACAAAACAAAAAAAAATAATTCAAATTAATAATTATTACAATGAATACAAAGATTATAATTCATTGGGAAAAACTTATAATATGAAATGAATTCAATATCTAATAAATTAAAGGTTAATTAATTAAAAAAAAAGTGAAATATTAAGTAGAATTAATAATTTAAGTAATTATACAAATTATTCTAATAATCATAATAAATCAAATTCATGAAATAAAAAATTCATTTGTAACAATTCAAGAAGAAGAAAAACTTTAATTTTTACCTATTTTTGAAAACATCAATTTTGAAATTTAAATGAATTTTTTAATATTGTAATTATTTTTTTTATTGAAATATATTTATTTTTATTTTAAAAAAATATTATTTATTTTTTTTAATAAATTTAAATTTTAAAGTTATATTTTAAATATTTCTAATCCTAATAGTAATATAATCATATAAACTTATATTCATATATTTAAAATATATAATAAAACTAATTACAAATTCATTTATTATTATTTTTTTTAACCTCAAATAAAGAATATTTATTCTTGAATTAAGATTAAAAAAATCATCATTTGAAAAAAGTGTACTATAAATATCATTAATTTTATTATTAAAGGTTATTATTAACATTTATAAATTCAATAAATTTCTTTTCACCAATTATTTCAACTTCTTTTATATATTTTTCATCTTCTGTTTCTTTCATATTTTCTAAATTATCTCTAAAAGTTAAAGTATTTTCATTTATTCCAAAATGCTCTTCTAAATAAATTCTATTATTACAAAGAAAAATATTTTTATAAAAATTAATATAAGTCATATCAAATAATTCTTTAATTTGACTTTTTAAGTAATATAATTTTGCGACAATTTTTTTATTTTTATCTTTATCTTGTTTATATTTAGAACTAATTTTATTTGATAAGAATTCTTTTAGAGAAATATTAGAAAGGAATTTATTATGTTTTTTTGTAACATTTTGTGTTATTTTTCCTGAAATTTTCCTTAATCTAAATCTTTGAAATCCATCATAAAGAAATTTTATATAATCATTTACAAATTTAATAATAAAATTATGATACATTACTTTTATTTTTCTTAAAACATTATCAAAACTCATTTTAGTATGAATTGGTACTATTTTATTCTTATAGTTATATTTTTGAACTTTACCCCTTTTATATGATACTAATGTCTTTTGATTAAATTTTTTTTTTATTTTTGTTAATCTGGTATTATTAATAATATCCTTTTTTATAGAAATTAATTTATTTTGAAGTAAATTGTAACTTTGAATAAGAAATAAATTAATTTTTAATTGTAGATAATTTTCTTGATTAAAAAAGGAATAATCTACCATTATTATTTATTATAATTGACTATTAGTATTATATTATGATATTATTATAATTATTATTGCATACTTAATTTATTTTTTTAACTTATTTAATTATTAATTAGATTTAAAAATATGAGCTTTTACTTTATGCAAATTGCCAAATTATTTTACTTTAATGATTAAATTAAATAAGTTATGAAATAATTATAATTTAATTAATTTATTTAAAAGGAAAAATTATGGATAATTTTTTTAATTTTTTTAAAAATTTAAATAAAATATAAATATATTTTATATATATATATTAAATGTAATTTCTAATTTAAAGATAATTTATAATAACTTCATTTGTAAATTTTAATTAAAAAATCAAAATAAAAGAAAAAAAAAAAATAAATTAAAAAAAACTATTTTGAATACTATTTCAAATTAAAAAAAATAAAATATATCAGATATTAAAAAATAAAAAATCATATTAAAAAAAAATGTCAAGTACAATAAAAGATATCTTAAACAATGAAAAGAAATTAAACGAAGTAGCAAAAGTAGCATTCGATAGTGTAGACACAGATAAATCAGGTCAAATAGATGAAAGTGAATTAGAAAAAGTAATGGCTCAAATATCAAATGATATGGGAGCTGAACCACCATCAAAAGAAGATGTTAAAGAAGTACTTGAACATTTAGATACTGATCATTCTGGAAAAATTGATTTTGATGAATTTAA
>JAJJLH010003001.1:0-10503 GCA_023806865.1 Isotricha sp. YL-2021a | reverse complement strand
TAACTAATTATTATTATTCATATATAAAAAATAGTATATAAATTAATAAATAAACTTAATTTTTATTTGATAATAAAAAATAATTTTTAGCATATTATTTAAAAGAAGGTTTTAATAAATCTTAAAATTATAATTTTTATAATGATTAATAAAGCAATTGGAATAGATCTAGGAACCACAAATTCATCAGTTGGAATATGGAGAAATAACAAAGTCGAAATAATTCAAAATAATACTCCTTCAACTTTAACACCATCATTTGTTTCTTTTGCAAATAATAATTATTTAATAGGAGAAGCAGCAAAAAATAATCTAAAAAATTTTCCTGAATCTACAATTTATGATATAAAAAGATTAATTGGAAGGAGATTTAAAGATGATTCAGTTCAACATGATATTAGTCTCTTAACTTATAATTCAAGAATTAAAGAGAAAAAAAATGGAAGATGTGAAATAGAAATAAAAGAATTAAAAGATAAAATTCATAATTTTTCAATAGAACAAATTACAGCAATGATTTTATCTTTTTTAAAAAATAATGCTGAAAAATATATGTTAAGATTTGATAAAAATATTATAATAAAAGATGCAGTAATAACAGTTCCAGCATATTTTACAGAAGTTCAAAAACAAGCAACAAAAGATGCTGCAGTAATTGCAGGATTAAATGTATTAAGAATAATTAATGAACCAACTGCAGCTGCTATTACTTATAAAAAAATGAATCCTAAAATTAATAAATCAAAAATTTTAATATTTGATTTAGGAGGAGGTACTTTAGATGTTTCAATTGTTTCTATAAATGAAAATGATATTTCTGTCCTTGCTACTAAAGGAATATCACATTTAGGAGGAATTGATTTTGATAAAAAAATACTTGATTTTTGTATTGATTATTTTAAAAAAAATAATAAAATTGATCTTTCAAATGAGAAAAAAGCAATAACAAGATTAAAAAATGAATGTGAAACTGCTAAAATAAACTTATCATCTGCAAAGGAAACATCTATTAATATAGGAAAAATTTATAAAGGTATTGATTTTAATTTAACAATTACTAGAATTGATTTTGAAAATATTAGTAAAGATCTTTTTAAAGAATGTATGAAATGTGTAAAGGAAACTCTAGAAATAGCAAAACTTAAAAAAGAACAAATTGATAATATAGTTAAAATTGGAGGTTCTTCAAGAATACCTAAAATTGGAGAATTATTAAAAAATTTTTTTGGAAAAGAAATATTAAACAAAAACATTAATATAAAATCTGCTGAAGCAGTTGCATATGGTGCTGCTTATCAAGCTGCTTCTATTAATGGAGATTTTAAAGATGATTCTGATAATCAAATTATTTTATTAGATATTATTGGTATTTCTTTAGGTTATGATAATAATGGAGAAATGGAATTTATTTTTTCAAATATCACTTCACTTCCTAATAGAAAAAGTATTATTTTAGAAAATAAAAGTGATAATAAAGAATTTAATATTAAAGTATTTCAAGGTGAAAATAAAGAAAGTAAAAAAAATTATTTTTTGAAAGATTTTATTATTTATAATTCAAAAAAAAATGATAAATATGAAATAAGATTTGAAATAGATGTTAATTCCATTCTTCATGTTTTTGCAAAGAAATGTGGGACTACGTATGAATTTCAAATAGATGAAAAAAAAATTTTATCAAAAAAAAAAATTGATGAGTTAAAGGAAATGTGTGAAAAAGAATTAGAATTACAAAATTTAAATAATGAGATATTATTATAATAAAAACAACAATAAAAACAATAATAATCAAACCAAAATAAGTTTTAAATAAATGACATTTTGAAATAAATTTCCCTTCTTTAATAATTAGCCAAAAAATATCACATTTAGTATAATTCTTTTTAACTTTATATTCAATGTTATTTAAAATATTAGAAATATACTTAAAAGAATTATTACCACACATAGAAAAAGATTTTTTTTTATAATTCTTATCAATTTTTTCAATAACATTATCCCAAATCTTTTTTTGATTATCATCTAAATTTAAATATACAATTTTACTAAAACCATTTTCATTTTCATTATAAATTTTAATAAAATTAGAACTATCAAAATCATGAATAAAACCATATGAATTAACAATAGAACAATGACCAATAAAAGGAAATAAAAATGTAATTAATGGTATATGAGACCATGTAATACAATATTTATATATTGAATTATTATTATTTATTAGAAATAAATCATTTTTTTTTTCTGGTAATTTATTTATTATTTCTCTTTCAGTTGAATCAATATCAATAATACTTTTAAACATTGTTTCTGGTGATTTTTTTGATTTATCAATTGAAAAAACTATATCTTTTTCTTCTATTGAGTAACTATCTATAGTATTAGTTTTATTTTCTATATTGTTAGTTATTATTGGAATATTTTTTACACTTGAACTTTTTTCTTTTTTATTATTTTCTTTTATTTTTTCTAATTGAGATTCTTTTTTTTTAATTATTACATCATTATCTGTTAATGCTGAAAATTTTGATTCGGGTTTTAAATTTTCTTCTTTTTGAAGTGAGTAATTCTGATTTTTTTTTTCTTCTTCTGAAATTACTGACATTAATTTTTTATTTTTTAATTTTTTTTATTTTTAATGAATCATATATCTAATTTTTTTACAAAAACTAATAAGATTAAAAAAAAAATATTAATAAAATGAGAATATATATATTAATATTATTTTTTGGATTAATTTCTTCTTCTAAATTCTTTCAAAAATCAAAAAAAATCATAAAAGATGAAAATTTTTTAATTATGAATTTTTTAAAAAAATTAAATAATTCATTATTTGATATAATAGAGAAAGAATATAAAGAATTAACATATAAATTAGATAATGGAAATATAGAAAAAATAGTAAAAGATTATGAAGAAGCATCAAAAAAAGCAGCAATTTTTTTCAAAGAACATAATTTTAATAATTTATATCATTCAGAAATGAAAATAATAAAACAAATTAATGAGGGATTTAAATTTAATTTACATAAAATTGAACATTTTCTAATTCAAAATAAATTTCCAGAGAATATTTCAAAAATGATAAAAGAATTTATTTCGAAATATACATTAAATAATTTCACAAATTTTAAAAGTATTATTTCTGAGTTAAAATCTTTAAAAAAAAAAATACAAACTCAACCATATGATGATTCAATTAAAGAAACAGAAAGACTGAATAAAAAATTTATAAAAAATGAATTTAAAATATTTTCAAAGGAATTACAAAATGAAATAATCAGTTTATATAATAAAACTTCAAATTTTTTTGAGAATAATATAATAGAAATAATTAAAAATATAAAATTAATATATCGAATACTTAAACCCATATTTGTTAATGAAAAAAAATATAATGATTTTACAATACAATTTAAAAATTTTTTTATTATACAAAAATTATCATCAAAAGAAGATTTTGATAATGTATTAAAATATTATTCATTAATAAAAAAAATAATTAACCTTAAAGATTCTTTATTGTTAAAAAAACAATTAATGATTTATCATGATTTTAATATATTTATGAATGGAAATAATAAAGATATCCCATATTATAATGATTTATTATTTTTATTAAAAAATTCTTTAAAATGAGTTTAAAGGATATTATTATTGATTTTAAAAAGTCTGTATCACTTATGAAAAAGTTAACAAAACAAATCATAAATAATGAAATTAGTATTGAAAAATATTATAAAGAATTAAATGATAAAACTAGTTCTTTCACAGATGAAATAATAAGAAAATTTTCTAAAGCAATAATTGATTTTATGTCTGAATTAATTAAATATTTTTGAAAATAATAAAAATCTCTAAAATAAATATTTAAAAATTTATTTATTAAATATATCTAAATAAATTCTTTAAAGCGTCATAAATTCAATAAAAAAAAAAATTAAAAAAATAAAATAAAAAAAATCGAAAAAAAAAATGAAAAAAGATAAAGAAAAAGAAACAAATTCGGTAGCATCCTCAACTCCTAACAAAGAACGTGTATTAGTATATGTAAGAATCCGTCCATTTAGTGAACAAGAAAAAAAAATGGACCCAACATCCCCAATAGAAAACATAGATTTAAACAGAAATGCATTAACAGGTAAAAAAAAAATATAAAAATTTATAGTACAAAAGGATTATGATAAGAAGGATTATTCCTACGATAAAATTTTCACAGAAAATTCAACACAAGAAGAAATTTTTGAAATTGCAGGAAAAAAAGTATGTGATTCAGCATTAGAAGGATACAATGGAACAATATTTGCATATGGTCAAACAGGAACAGGAAAAACATATACAATGGTAGGTGAATTTTTAGATGATAAATTAAAGGGAATTATCCCAAGATCATTTGATTATATTTTTTCAAAAATTGAAGAAAATCAAAAAAAAGATACTTCTGAAAGATATAAAATTTCAATTGCTTTTATTCAAATTTATTTAGAAACAATACAAGATTTATTTGAATTAAAAAATCAAGTTAGAATAAGAGAAGATCCTGATAAAGGAGTTTTTTTAGAAAATTGTATGTGGATTAAAATAAAAAATACAAAAGAATGTGAAGAAGCTTTTAGAAAAGGAGAAAAAAATCGTAATACTGAATGTACAAGAATGAATGCTCATTCATCACGTTCACATGCATTATTAATAGCAAAAATAGAAAAAAGTTTTGAAGATAAAACAAATAAAGAGCATTTAATGACAAGTTCATATTTATATTTAGTTGATCTTGCAGGAAGTGAAAGAGTAAATAAAACAAATGCTAAATTAATGAGATTAGAAGAAGCTAAAAAAATAAATTATTCATTATTAGTTTTAGGTAATTGTATACAAAGTTTAACTGATAATAAAAATAGTCATGTTTCATATAGAGATTCTAAATTAACAAGATTATTACAAGAAAGTTTAGGTGGAAATGCTAAAACTAGTTTAATTGTTACTGTTAGTCCTTCTAATTATAATGCAGAAGAAACTTTCTCTTCTTTAAATTTTGCTGTTAGAGCTATGAAAGTTCAAAATAAACCTATTGTTAATAAAAGTGAAGATTATCAAGCTCAGTTAATTAAATTACAAGAAGAATATGATAAGTTACAAGAAAAATATACTAAGTTGAAAATTGATTATGAAATTGTTTTAGAAGAAAATCAAAAGTTTAAAAATGGAGAAACTTATATTGATTTAAGAAGGAAAAGTATTGATGAAGAACTTAAAAAAAGAATTAAAGGAAGTAATAAAAATAATTTGGATGAAAATGATATTAAAGATGAAAGTATTAAAAAGTTAAATGAAGAATTTAAGAAAATGGAAAATAATTATAGAGAATTAATTAAGAATAAAGATGAAGAGTATAATAATAATTTAAAAATTATTGAGAAAGATAATTTGAAAAAAGATCAAGAATATGAAAATATGAAAAATGAATTAAATAAAATAGAAAATAAAAATAAGGAATTAGAAAATACAAATTATGATTTAAAAAATACTAATCAAGATCTTCAAACTTCACTTTTAGATGCTTTAAGCAAAAATGAAGAACTTACTAAAGAATTAAGTAAATTCCAAAATAAAAATAAAAGTAATTTCCAAAATATTAATAATATAAGAAATATTTCAATTCAAACTGAACAAATAGTAACAGATGAAATAAAAAAAAAATTACTTAATTTTAATATTAAAATGTCAGATATAATGGAAAATAGATTTTATGATATAATATTAGAATTAGTTAATTTAATAGAACAATTAAAACAAGGAAATGTTGTTTTTGGAGGAAAATTTGGAATGTTAATTGATAACTCAAATGAAAATAATAAAAAAGGAGAAGAAATAAATATTAATGAATATAAAAATATGAAAAAAAAAATTAAAGATATGACAGAACAAATTGAAATATATGAAAAAAAATTTGATAGAGCACTTCAAGAAAAAGTAAATCAAATTAAAAATGAATATCATATAAATCATGTAAATAAAGAATTAGAAAAAAATAATGTTAAAAGATTAGAAATAAATTCATTTGCAAATACAAAAAATTTATTAAGAGAAATATCAGGTTTAGAAAATGATTTATCAAATTTTCAAAGAATAAAAAAACAAATTCAAAAATTAGATATTATGTTAAATTCTGATATTCCAAATAGAGAAAGAGAAAAAAATTTTGAACAAACTTTAAATAGAGTTGAAGAAGAATTAAATAAAGGACAAGGAATGTTAGAAGATATTGCAAGTTCTCCTACTGTTTATAAGAATAATAGAGATAAAAATATTGGAAATTTTAGAGAAGTAATTGATAAATTAACTTCTTCTTTAAAAGAGAATAAAATTATTTTAATTGCTATTATTAATTTTTATATGAAAATTTCAAGAACTTATTATTATATTTATAGAAATAAAAATTTAGAAATTCCAAATACAAATGAAGAAATTCAAAATTTAGAAAAGAAAAAACAAAGTCAAATTTTAGATGATTTAAAATTACAATTAATTAATATTTTAAATTATAGTATTGATGATATGATATATATAATTCCACAAAATAAAATTAATGAAATTAAAAGTTCTTGTAAAGCATTAATTGGAAATTCTAATAAAATGAATATTGTTGATGTATTTAAAAGAGTTTGTGAAATTTTTTTGGATATAATAACAAAATATGAAGATTACAAATCAGAAAAGGAAACTCAAATTAATAATTTGACTCAACAAGTATTATTTTTATTAAAAAAAAATGAGAATATTATCAAAAAAGAAGAAAAAAAATTTAATGAATTGAATGAAAATGATGATAATTTTCAAAAAAAAAATGATTTATTATCAAAGAAAATATCAGTAAAAGAAGATGAATTAAATCAATTAAGAGAAATAAATAAAAATTTAAATTCAACTATTAATGATTTAAAAAAAGAAAATCAATATTTAAAACAACAAAATAATGAAATTTATTCTGAGATTCAAAATATTAATTATAATAATAATAATAATAATTTATTTGAAAAAATTAAGAAAAATAGAGAAAATATTCAAAAGACTAATGAAGAATTATCTGAATTAAAAAAAATATATAATGATTATGGTTATATAAAAACTGCTTTAAACAAAAATAAAAATCTCCAAAAAAGATTAGAAAGAAATTATAGTAAATCAAAAGAGAAAAAAAAATAATTTATTAAAATTATTTATATTTTTTAATTAAAATTATATTTTTTTTAATTATTATTTATCATTTAATATTTTTAAAATTTTTAAATTTTATATATTTCAAATCAATAACTTTTATTAATATTTATCAATATTTTCTATAAATATAAGAATTCATTAATACAATATAAAACATTAAAAAATGTTTATAATAACAGTTTAATATTAGTAAATACCAAAAATTAAAAAAAAAAAAAATAAATTAAAAAATAAAATCCCAAAAAAATATTTTTCAAACCTTAAATAAAAAAACTAACCAAAAGAAAAACCCAAAAAAAAAAAAAAAATCTCTCAAAAAAAAAAAATAATTTATTTCCCTTTTCCAAGTTCATCTTCAAAATATTTTTTCAAATCAGGATCTCCAGCTTTAGGTTTCATACCTTTCCTTCCTTGTTTCCAATTAGCAGGACAAACTTCTCCATGTTCATCAGTAAATTGAAAAGCTTGAACAAGTCTCATAACTTCATCAACACTTCTTCCAACTTGTAAATCATTAATACTAATATGTCTTAAAATACCATTAGGATCAATAATATAAGTAGCTCTATAAGCACAACCTTTATCTTCTCCTTTCATAACCATACAACCATACATTTTACAAAGACAATGACTATTATCAGCAATTAATGGAATTTTCAAAGGAGCAACACCACCTTGTTTTCTATCTCTTAAAGCAAATTCACGATGAACATATTTTGAATCGGAAGAGCAACCAATTACACAAGTATTAATTTTAGCAAAGTTATCAGAAGCATCACTAAAAGCACAAAGTTCAGTTGGACATACAAATGTGAAATCCATTGGATAAAAGAATAATACTACCCATTTTTCTTTGTAGTCACTTAATTTTATTGTTTTGAAATCACCATCAAAATATGCTTGGGCTTCAAAACATGGAGCTGGTTCTCCTATACGTGCCATTGGGAATGGCATAAATTTTTTTTTCATTCCACACATTCCTAATTTTTTACAACATGCTCCTGGCTCTTTGTCACATCCACATGTTGGTGGATTACCATTTTTACCACATTGACAATCTGGACCACAGGTACAATTCTCACATTTACAGTCTGGGTTGTTACATTTGTTTGGTTCTGGCTCCATTTTTTTTTTTTTTTTTATATATTTTTTTTTTTTTTTTTTTGGGTTTTTATAGTGTTTTTTTATAATATTTTGAGAATTTATTTATTTGGTTTATTTTTTTTTTTTTTATGTTATGTTGTATATTATATATTATATATTATTTATTATTTATTATTTATTATTTATTTATTTATTATATTTTTTTATTTTTATAATATTGGATTTTTTAAAATTTTTTTTTGGAGATTGGATATTGTTTTTTTTTAATTTGGTTTTTTTTTTTTTGTGTTTTAATCTGTTTTTTCTCTTTTTCTTTGTAAATATCTTTCCTTATATGCTTTTATTTTATCTTCTTTACTTAAATTTTCATTTAAATTTGTATTTTGTGATATATTTTTTTCTTTATGATAATTATTGATTATTCTTTCTCTATTTACTATTTTTTTTATTTGTTCATCATCAAATTTTATTAAATTTTTTTGATATTCTTTTTTCCTATTTTCATCACCAATAATAATTAAATTAGAAGTTAACATACAAATACCTCTTATCACAGCTTCTTTAGAAATTTCAATTTCTCTTATTTTTGAATAATCATTTAAATTTATAACACTAATAATTTCATATCCAGGAATTAATAATAAATCTTTTGTTAT
Organism: Isotricha sp. YL-2021a; assembly: GCA_023806865.1. Lineage (NCBI taxonomy): Eukaryota > Ciliophora > Litostomatea > Vestibuliferida > Isotrichidae > Isotricha > Isotricha sp. YL-2021a. The sequence continues at coordinate 1,525 of JAJJLH010003001.1, read as the reverse complement.
CATACAAAATGAATTAAATGAAGATGTCACATCCTCAATAATTTTTTTATTTTTTCTTTCTATTAAATCAAAGAAATTAATTTTATTATCATATGTTGAATATGCAATTTCATTTTGTTTTGTTTGAATTATATTTCTAACTGAATTAGAAGTATTAATTACATAATCTTTTTTATATTTTGAATCATCTTTTTTATAAAAAATAATGGTTAAATCATCAGAACCTGAAACTAAAGAATTATTAGAAAGTTCTATTATTTTATAAACATTATCTGAATGGAAATTTAAAGTTTGTATGATTTTATATTTATTTCCTTGTATATTAAATAATTTAATTGTTTTATCAGATGAACATGATGACAAATATCCATTTTTAAATTGAGCCAAACTCCAAATTCTATCTTTATGTTCTTTAATAATTAAATCAGATTTATAAGTTGATTTATTATAAATTATAATTGAACTATCAAGTGAACCAGAAACTAATCTTCCATCATTTAAAAGAGTTAAACATAATACATCACCTTTATGTTCATTTAATATAAGTGGATCTTTTAATTCTAACTTAAAATGTTTATTTGAATCTATTTCTTCTTTTTTATTTTTATTTTTTTTCATTACTTTTATTTCATTTTCTAATTTATTTATCTGTTCCTTTAATTTTATTATAGTTATATCTTTATCATCATTTTTAAAAAAAGAATGATTGAAATATTCTTCCCATGATAATCTTTCTGTTGTATTTATTTTTAATAATTTATTTATTAAATCATTTAATTCATTATTCTCAGTAGTTTTTAATTTTTTATTAGATTGAATATCTTTTAATAACATGAATTCATTTTTTCCATTAAATGGATATTCTTTAAAATACATATAATAAATAATAACACCTAAACTCCATAAATCACTTTTCGTTAAATTTTCTTCAGCATTTATAATTTCAGGAGCTAAACATAAAGAAATATTTTCATTAATTGATGTATCTTCACTATCTTGTTTTGAAAAACCATAATCAGATAATTTAATTAATAATTTATCTAATCTATCTAAAGAAATTAAAATATTATTTGGTGTTAAATTTTTATGAATTATGTTTCTTGTTTTTATTATTTTAAATACATTATTTAATTGAAGTAATACTTGTTTTATTTCATTGACTGAAACTTGAGTTTCTCTTCTCATTATATATTCTTCTAAATTTAATTGACAATAATCCATTATAATATAAAAATATTTTTTTGTATCAATTGTATTTTTAATCAATACACTATTTTCACATTTTAATTTATTTATCATTTCTATTTCTTTTAATATTTCCTTATTTGATTTGTTATATTTTTCTTTATCAATTTCTTTAATTGCAACATTATATTTACTATTTTTCTTTTCAGCCTTGTATACACTTCCAATAGTCCCCATTCCAATTCTTTGAAAATTTGTATATTTTTCACAATTTATCTCAATATTTGACATATTTATATAAATATAAAATTAAAAAAAATAAAATATTAAATATAAAATT
>JAJJLH010003000.1:0-10526 GCA_023806865.1 Isotricha sp. YL-2021a | reverse complement strand
TTGTTTAGCTTCTTTTAATAATTCACCAGCAAATAACATTACACTTGTTGTTCCATCTCCAACTTCATTATCTTGACTTTTTGCAACATCGACAAGTGATTTTGCAGCAGGATGTTCAATGTTCAATAATTTTATTATTGTGGCTCCATCATTTGATATTGTAGTTGAGTCATCTGATATTATCATTTTATCCATTCCTCTTGGACCTAATGTTGTACGAATTACTTCTACTGCTGCTTGACATGCATTTATGTTACTTATTACTTGCTCTTTTCCTTGACGATTTTCTGTGCCCTCTTTTAGCACTAGGATGTTTGGATTCAGCATGTTCATATTTTTAAATAATTTTTAAAATTAATTTTAATTTTAGATATTTATTTTTAAATTTTATTATTATTTAAATTAAAATAAATGTTTAATAATATATTGTTTATTCCAAACTCAATTATTAAAAATTAAAAATAATTAAATTAAATATTTTTTTAAAAATTCAAATTTAAATAATGAATAAATCTATTTATTGATCAAGTGATTTTAAATTTCCAGTAGAAACAAAGTGTCCACTCTTAGTAATAGAAGGTTTAGGTACTTCAAGAGGTTGAATTTTCCAAATATTTTCAGCATAAGTTTGAATAGCTCTATCAGAAGAAAAGAATCCCATTTTGCAAATAGCTTCAACACATTTTTTAAACCAAATATCAGGTTTCTTATATTCTTCATCAACTCTCTTTTGAGCAGCCATATAATCATAGAAATCATGACAAGCAAGATAAAAATCTCCACCATCAATAAGAGTATTAACATATTCATGCATAAATTTAGTATTCCCAAATCTATTATATAAAATTGCATCTAAACATTCTTTTAATCTACTTCCAACATAATTTCTTCTTCCTCCTGCTATTTCTTTTCTACATTTTTCAACTTCATGTACATTTTTACCAAAATAGAAAATATGATCTTCTCCAATATTATCTGCAATTTCAATATTAGCACCATCACGTGTACCTATAATTAGTGATCCTGTCATAACGAATTTCATACATGAAGTACCAGATGCTTCAGTACCTGCTGTTGAAATTTGTTGATTGATATCAGCAGCTGGGATAATAATTTGAGCTGATGATACTTTATAATCTGGTAAGAAAACAATTTTATAATATTTATTTACGTCATTATCATTATTTACAGTATTTGCAACCATATTAATCAATTTAATTACATTTTTTGCAAGTGCATATCCTGGTGCTGCTTTTCCTCCAAAGAATGTTACTCTTTTATTTACTTTTTCTCTATCATGAGGAGACATTTTTTTAATATCTAAATATCTTCTTATACAATATAAACAATTCATAAATTGTCTTTTATATTCATGGATTCTCTTTACCATTATATCAAACATAAATGTTTCATCAATATCAATATGACAATTTTTTTTAACAAATTCTTTCAAACGTAATTTTGCTGCTAATTTGGCTGCTTTGAATTTTTCAATAAATTCAGGGAATTTTCCTTCTTTTTCAAGTTTAGGAGGAATTTCTTCAAGTAAATCTAATTCAGCAAGCCAATCATTTTTACCTCCATTATATTCAGTTAATAAGGCAGAAAGCTCAGGGAATTGACAATGAATCCATCTTCTAGGAGTAACACCATTAGTAACATTAGTAAATTTATTTGGCCATAAATCAGCAAAGTCTTTAAATAACATAGATTTAACTAAACCAGAATGAATTTTAGCAACACCATTAACATGAGATGATGCAACAACACATAAATTAGCCATTCTAATTTGTTTTGGTGATGATTCTTCAATTATTGAAAGTCTTGAAATTTTTCCCCAATCTTTACCAAATCTTCTTTTACAATCTTCCATGAAAAAATAATTAATTAAATAAATAAGTTCTAAATGACGTGGTAAAAGTCTTTCGAAAATATCAACACCCCATTTTTCAAGTGCTTCAGGAAGTACAGTATGATTAGTATAATTGAAAGTTTTAACAACAATATCAAAAGCTTCTCTATAACCTAATTCATATTCATCAATTAAAATTCTGAGTAATTCAACTAAAGCAATTGTTGGATGAGTATCATTTAATTGTACTGTATTATAATTTGGGAATTCACTCCATGCTAATTTTGTTCTTCTGAATCTACGAACAATATTTTGAATAGATGCACATGAGAAGAAATATTCTTGTTTTAATCTAAGTTCTTTTCCACTTAAAGTTGAATCATTTGGATATAAAACAGCAGAAATATAACTTGCTTGATCTTTACTTTCAAGAGCACCTTGATGATCACCTTTATTAAATTCATCAAAATTGAATTCTTCAAATGGATATGCTTTCCATAATCTAAGAGTATTACAATTGAAAGTTTGGAATCCTGGTACAGCAGTATCATGAGCAATTGCAAGTACTTCTTGACCACCTTTCCAAACTCTAATTTTTTTTCCATTTCTATACTCATCTTTACAATAACCATAGAATCTAACTTTGAATTGTAAATCTAATTTAATAACTTCCCAAGGATTACCTTTAGTTAACCAATAATCAGGAAGTTCTTTTTGTTCAAAATTATCAATAACTTGTTTAAAAATACCATATTCATATCTAATACCATAACCCCAAGCTGGATAATTTAAAGTTGCTAATGAATCAATATAACAAGCAGCTAATCTACCTAATCCACCATTTCCTAAAGCAGGATCATTTTCTGATTCATAAACTTCTTCTAATTTAACTCCAAAATCCATTAATGCATCTCTATATCTATCTTCTAATTCTAAGTTAACTAAAGCATTTTGCAAAAGACGACCAAGTAGAAATTCAATAGAGAGATAATATATTTTTTTTGGATTATTTATTCTCATATACATTTGAGTATCATTCCATTGTTCAAGAAGTCTATCTCTTACTGAAAGGGCAGTACCTTGGAAAATGTAATTATCATCAATTTGAAATCTTGTTCTTGCTAATGTATATTCAATGTGATTTATTATTGATTTTTGAATTGAAAGTTTATCACGTGGTAAGTATGCGTCCATTAATTCCCACATTTTTTCTTTTACTGGATCCTTATCATCAAAATGATATTCAGGTCTAAAAAGTTCTTGTTTATCTTCAAATCCTTCATATAATGATTTTCTTCTTTTTGTTGATGTTCTGGTATATCTTTTTTCTTCTTTTGGTTTTTCTTCTATTTTATGTACTTCTTCCTTAGATTCTTCCTCTTTTGGTTCTTCTTCCTTGGAAACTTCTTCTTTTTGTTGTTCATTCTTGGATGGTTCTTCCTTTAGTTGTTCTTCCTTGACTGATTCTTCTTTTGGAGGTTCTTCTTTAGAAGGTTCTTCATCTTTTTTTTCTATTTCTTCTACTTTTGTTTCTCCTTCATCTTTTTTTTCTATTTCTTCTACTTTTGTTTCTCCTTCATCTTTCTTTTCTGTTTCTTCTTCTTCTTTTGATTCTTCTTCATCTTTCTTTTCTATTTCTTCTGAGGGCTTCTCTTCTTCTGTCATTTTAAAATAAATTTATATAATTTTAGGATTTTTTATATTTTAGAAAAAAATAAAATAGATATTGAAAATTATTTAAAAGATATTTTATGAAATAACCTTGATTTTGAATAAACTATTAATGATAAATTTTAAATATATTGAATAATTATTTAAAATTGGATTTAATTAACATTTTTATTATACTTTTTAAACATTAAATAAAATTTGATTGAAAAAATAAATTAAAAAAAATAAATTAGTAATAAAATGTATTCAAAAATAAATAAAAATAATTCTTTAATGAATATACTTTTTATTTGTTTATTTAAATAAAAAAATATTAATAATATAAAAATTTACTCAAATCTAAATTATTATAAATTTGATAAAAATAAATGTAATACAAATTGAAAAATCATATATAAAAATAACTTAATCTAAATATCTTATGTTTATTTTTATCTATCTTTCTTTTTCTGATTTCCCTCGATATTTAATTATTTTATTTTCAAAAAAAATTATTTATCGATTTATTTCTATAGAAATTCTAAAAATTTATACATTTAAAAATCAATTAATTAAGAATAACAAACTATAATTATAAAATTGATATATTGTATTCAAAATATCAAAATAAATATTAATTTTTATTTAAATAATTGTATTTAAAAAAAAAAATAATTTAGTATATGGTAGATAAATACTCACGATATGGATATGGAAATTCAAATGGAAAAAAAAATAATTCAAAAAATTTATCTTTAAATGAAGAAAATGAAATAAGAGAAGCAATTCAAAGGTTAAAACAAGAAAAAAATAGGAATATACAATTAAAAAAACAAAATAATGAATTATATAATGAAATCCTGATTTTAAAATCAAATATTCGTTCACAAATATCAATTCATCAAAAATCAAAAGGAAATTCTTTTCCATCATTTGAAACATTAAAAAATAATATAAACAATTTCTTAAATATAAATTGTCTCAATTTTTTTAAAAATTATTTATATGAAGAATATGAAATAGAAGGAGTTGAATATTTTTTTAAAGAAATATTTAAAAATTGTGAAAATAAAGTTAAAAACCATTTTATTTCTTTAGAAGAAAAAATAGAAAAAAAATTTAAAGATATAAATGTAAAAAAAACGTTAGATTGTGTTTTAATTAATTCTTTTCAAGTTGACTGGAAAAGATTATTAGATAATTTAATAAGTGAAATTGATTATATAGAAATTAAGAATGAAATACAAAAAGCTTTAGAAATAAATGAAAAAGATGAAAGAGTAAATAAGGAAATTATTATTTTTATTAGAAAAACTATGGAACTTTTTTTTCAATGTTATATTAATCAACCTAAAATTAATTTTGATATTGATAATCTTGGAATTAAAGTTAAATTTAATGAAAATAAACATGAATCTTTTTATGGTGTTATTTCAAATAATGAAAAATGTAAAATTATTTTACCTTCTTTTTATTATTATAATGAAATAAAAAAGATAGATGAAAGAATTAATAAGGAAAAAGTAATGAAAAAAAATTTTTTTGAAAAATAATTAAAAGTTATAAATATTAATATATTTATTTACATTTTTTTTAATATAAACAATATATTGAAAATCCTATATTAAAAAATTATAATTTAATTTAAATATTAAAAAAATTATTTAAATATTTTTTAATTTATTTTTTAAAGAACGAAATTCGTTTTCTTTAAGTGTTTTAGTTGATAAAAAAGTTTGTCCTCTATTTGTTAAAGTTGTATATTCTGGAAATTGAGTATATAATTTTTCAATAAAAATATTTCCACTTAAATTTCTTGAACGACTATGATTAATATGAATAGGAAAATTTTTATTAATACTATTACTATCTCTATAATTTTCATATATTTTTTCTGTTTTTTTTATATAATCTTTAAAACTTTTTACAATATTTTGTCTTTTCATTAAATTTTTAATTAAATATTCAGGTTCATATCTTTCATATTTATTATTATTATTTTTTTTTTCATAATTATTTAATTTTAATTGATTTTCATTTAGATTTCTCCCTGTTATTAATTGGTATTTTGCATTTGATATTGTATTAAAACTTGAGGCTGCATTTAAATTCCTAGATTTTAATAATAATTGATTAGTATTAAAATTATTATAAAAAGTATTATTTTTTTGATGACCACTAAATCTTTCTGTAAAATTATCATTACTAAATGAATCATTTCTTAAAAGTTCATTAAATATTTTTTCATATCTTTTTAAATATTTAGGTTTATTATAACTATAATTTATATTTCCATCAGTCTTCATATTAAAAAAAATAAAAAAATATGAAAAAAAATAAAAAAAAAAATTAAAAAAAATTCTTTAAAAAAAAAAAAATTAAACAAAAAAAATAACCAAAAAAAAACTAAAATGGCACTTTATTTAAGTTATGAAGTTTCCCTTCCAAATCAAAAAATAATATCAGCAGAATGGTCAAACACAGACATTCCAGTATTAGGAGTATCAACATCAAAAATGAAAATAACATTTTTCCAAGATGAAGGAATAAATATAAGTGATCATGACATTAAAAAAGATTTCCTAATAACAACAATGGCATGGCATCCATCAGACATGATATTAGCATATGGAACAGACACAGGACATGTTGGAGTATGGATTGATGAAACAAATACAACAAAAGAAGAATTAAATCATGATGGTAAAGTAATAATAATTAAATTTAATAATGATGGTAATCGTATAATAAGTGCTGATGATAAAGGATATATTAATGTATGGAGATTTCCACCTTTAGCAAATATGTGTCAATATAAACAAAGTTATTCTATTATTGATATTTTAATTCCTTCTTTTTCTCTTGATAAAATGGATTCTGATAAATCACCAAATGCTGAAAAATTATCTACTTTATTTTTTTTTTCTAATTCTGGTGGTATATTACATTTAGCTGATGATTCTAATTCAGCTCCTGAAATATGTAGAAGTGGAGGAAAGATTAAAAGTATTTTATTTTATGAAAAGGAGAATGCTATTATATTAATTACTTCTAATTTACTTTTAGTTAAGTGTGTTATTCAATTTAATGCACAGTTAAATCCAAAAAAAATTAGAATGTCTATTGCTGGAAAACCTGAGGAAATACAATGTTGTTGGGCTGGAGAAGGTTTAATTGCTATTATTAGTGGAGATGATATTGTTCGTTTTTTTTATTTAGATACTGATCAATATTATATGATTTCTATTACTGATCATCCTTTAGGAAGTATTAATAGTGAAGATTCATTTTCTTGTTTGGATTTCTCAAGTAGGAGAAGAGTTCTTATTGTTGGTGGTGTTAAAGGGAAAGTATATATGTGGAAATGTAATTTGACAACTAATATTATTCCTATTTCTGCTGAAGCTTGGGAACCTTATTGTGTTGTTGATACTATACCTGGAATTAGTTTTTTGAAATGGAGTGAACATATGGGATTAATTCATGTTAAAGGACAAAAAGGTAAACATGCTATGTTATCTGAAACTATTCTTCAAAAGAAAATGAATGAAAAAATGAAAGTATTACAAATTACTCAAAAGGAAATTGAAATTATTACAAATACTGATAATACTTATATTTCAAAAAGAATTATTTTGGAAGAGAATACTAAAGGGATTGCAATTTATTCAAATAATATGTTATGTTGGAATGGGAATAAAGCTAATTTATATAATATTGATTTAGGTACTTTTAAACTTACTACAATTACATCTTTAAATATTCATTCTAATTTAATGGCTTTAAATGATGACACTGTTATTGTTGCTAATAATAAAACAAAAGCTATTGATTTGTATTCTTATGAAGGAGAATTAAAAGATAGTTTCGTTATGAACAGTAGATATGGTGACATTATGATTTTTAATACATTTACTAAGTATTTATTAGTTTGTACTAGTGAAAATTATTTTGGTGTTTATGATATTACAAGAAGAAATTTAAAATTAACTTTAGAATTTAGAAAATTTGAAAAAAATGGAATTAAATTAGGAGAAATACGTGATGCTGGAATAAATTTAAAAGGAAATGTAATAATTTTTATAATAGATAATATGGTAAATAGTGATATGAGAGTCCCAGAAACAAAAATTATAATATTCGACATTGAAATGGATTCATTTATAGATTATGAAATATCTCCAAATAGAGTTCCAGTAGAAGTTATATGTGATAATACTGATCCAAGAATATTTGGAATATACACTGAATATGCAAAAGATTCATCAGAAGAAGTAAAAAATGAATTATATAATAATATTGATGATCCATTACAAAAAGAAAAAAATGATTGGTTTGGTCCTGAATTTTATGTATGTTTCTACTCATCTGAAAATGGAGTTCATCAAATTGAAAGTCACAGAATAAATCGAGAATATCAAGGAGTTTTTGGTTTAGATATTCCAAATGTATATTTTATATCATCAATGACAGATCCAGTAACAAAAAGTTCAATAACTGAAAAAAAATTCCAATTTTTCCAAGGTTTAGATAACATAGATGAAAAAACAAAATTATCCTTAATTGAATTTACAATATTAATGTCATGTGATAAATTAGATGAAGCATATAAAATAGTAAAAAATATAAAAAGTGATAATATATGGGAAAATATGGCTCATATTTGTATAAAAACAAAAAGATTAGATGTACTTGAAGTTTGTTTATCAAATATGCGTTTTGAAAGAGGAATAAAAGCTTTTAGAGAAGCTCGTCATGAAAAAGAACCAGAAGCAAAATTAGCTATGGTTGCAATGCATTTGAATATGATTGAAGAAGCTAAAGAACTTTTACAAGAATGTAATAGATGGGATGTTTTAATTCATTTTTATATTACAATTGGTGAATATGAAAAAGCAGTAAATACTGCTAAAGAAAATGATAGAATTAATTTACAAAATACATATTTTAGAATTGCTCAACATTATGAACAAGTTGATCAAATTGATGAAGCTATGAAATATTATAAATTATCTGGTTGTGGTGCTAGAGAAATTCCAAGAATGCTTATTTCTAAAAATAAAAGTGAATTACTTGAACAAAGTATTGGTGATAGTAATAATAATATTAGTTTATTATGGTGGGCATCATATTTAGAAAGCAAAGATGATTTTGATAAAGCATTAGAAACGTATAAAAAAGCAAATGATAGTAAAAATATAATAAGATTATTATTACAAAAAGATAAATTAGAAGAAGCAATTAAAGAATATAATAAAGAAAAAGATATCGATGGAGCATACTTAATTGGTAATTACTATGAAAAAAATAAGGATATTAAAAATGCAATTATATATTATGGTATAAGTGGAAGAATAAATCATGCATTTAGATTAGCAAAAGAAAATAATTTAGATAATGATATTGCAGCATTGGGAATGAAAGCACCAAAAAGTACACAAAATATAATTGCAGAATACTTTGAAGAAAAAGGACAAATTGAAAGAGCTATTGAATTATATTTATTAGGAAGTAATATTAGAAAAGGATTAAATTTATGTTTAGCAACAAATCAATATGATAAAGTAAGAGAAATTTCAGAAACTTTAGAAAGTCAACAAGATAAAGATACATTAAAAGCTCTAGCTGAATATTTTATTGAACAACAACAACATGAAAAAGCACTTGGATTATATATAAGAATAAAAGATTATGAAACAGCAATGAAATTATGTGAAAATTATAAAGTTAGAATTTCAACAGAAACTGCAAATGCAATTTTAACAGATTTAAATCAAGAAAAAGATAATAAAATAAAACAACAATTAACATCAAGATTAGCAAAGTTATTAATGTCACAAGGTGATTTTGATATTGCACATGATATTTATGTTAAAATTGGTAATTATAAAAAAGCAATGAAATGTTGTATTAAACAAGGGAATAAAGATAAAGTTATTGAATTTGCTCATATGGCAAGAATACCAGAATTATATATTTTAGCAGCTAATTTTTTAGAAAATTTAGAATGGACTCATGAAATTGTTAAAGTTATTGTTTCTTTCTTGACTAAAGCTAAAGCATATTATAATTTAGCTAATTTTTATAAAGCTTTTGCTAGTATTGATATTCAAGAAAAACAAAATTATAAACAAGCGGAAGAATTATATAAAGAAGCTATTAAAGTTGTTCAGAAAGTAAGAGAAAATGACGAAAAGAAAGATAATGCTTTAAAGGAATTAAATCAAAAATATGAAATTGTTCATAGGATTAATGAAATAGGGAAAAAAATGTCTAATAATGAAGGTGAGGATGCTATTAAGATTTGTAATGAATTATTAGGTAGAAATGATATTGGAGATATAATCAGTGAGAAAAATTTATTTACTTTGAAGTTTAAAATTTATTTTGGAATGAAAGATTTTAAAAATGCATATGCTGTACTTGTTGAAGGAAGAAATAAAGGATTTAAAAAATTAGGTAGTGAAGCTTTCATTACTGAAACTTTGAAGAATGTTGGTAAAACTGATGAATTAAGTTCCTTTTTAAAATAAATAATTATAAAAAATTACAAATTAAATTTTAAAAAACTAATTTTTTGAAAAATGAATTATATTTTAAATTATTTTTTTAATTTTTTTGAATATCATTATCTAGTTTTTAACATTTTATGCTCAATTTTTTTTAATAAAATAAACTATTTAAAAAATTATTTAACTTAAATTTATTATTTATTATAATAATTGTAATTTTGATTTTGACCATATTGTCCTTGTTGTCCATATTGCCCATATTGTCCTTGTTGTCCAAATCCTCCTTGTTGTCCAAATCCTCCTTGTTGTCCAAATCCTCCTTGTTGACCATATTGTCCTTGTTGACCATATTGTCCTTGTTGACCATATTGTCCTTGTTGACCATATTGTCCTTGTTGACCATATTGTCCTTGTTGACCATATTGTCCTTGTTGACCATATTGTCCTTGTTGTCCATATCCTCCTTGTTGACCATATTGTCCTTGTTGTCCATAACCACCTTGCTGACCATA
>JAJJLH010002999.1:0-10530 GCA_023806865.1 Isotricha sp. YL-2021a | reverse complement strand
TTTCTAAATTCTTTTTCTCATTTTCCAATTTTTCATTATTTTTAATATTCTCATTTTCTTTAATATTTTCATTATTTATATTATAATTATTAATAGATTCTTTTAAAAACAATTTTTTTTTTTTACTTAACATATTCAAATTCTTAATTTTTCTTTTTAATTCATTTTTTTTTATTTGTAAATTTTTATTATCTTTTTCAGCTTGTTTATAATCAATTTCAATTTGTTTATTTTGATAAAGTAATTGATGCATTTTTTCATCATTTGTTTTATTAATTGAATCAAGTTGATTTCTACAATCTTTTATTTGTTCTTTTAAAGTAATAATTAATAAAATAGTATCTTTAAATTCTTCTTTTGTAAATGATTTATGAATATCTTTAACTCTTATTTTTGTATCTTTTATTTTTTTAAGCATAATTTCTAATGTTAAAATTTTTTCATGAATTAATCTTAAAAATCTATCTTGTCTAATAATTTTATCTTGATAATCTTTTATATTCTCTTTACTTACTTTTATCTCTTTTTTTAAAATATCAATTTTTTCAGTTATTTCATTTTCTTTATCATATTCTTCAATAAATTTTAATTGTGATTCATTTAATTTTAATAAATCATTATATTGTTTTTTTAAATCATTATTTTTATTCGTTTCATTTTTTAATAAATGTTGTAAATTAAAAGCTCTTTCTAAATTTGTTTTAAATTCAATTTTATTTTTTAATTTATCAATCATTCTTTTATATCTTTCAGTTTCAGTATTATTTGCATTTATTTCTTTTTCCATTTCTTTAATTTGATTTGTTAATTTCCCTTCTGTATCTTCATTTTTTTTTTCTTCAATTTTTTCTAAAACATCTTTATATCTTTGATTAGAAATTTCAATTTTATTTTTTAATTCAATATTATAACTACTTAACATTTCAAAATATTTTTCTTTTTTAATTAAATCATTAATTAAATCTTCTTTATTTTCTTCTTCAGAACCGTTTAATCTTCTATCTTTTAATTCATGACTAATATTTATTACTTCATTTTCATGAAGTTCTTTATTATTATCTACTAATTTTTGAAGTTCTTCTGGTGAAAGTTCATCTGTATTTATTCCAATATCTGTAACTTCAATTATTGATTGATCTTCTACTTGTGATTCTTCTTCTGACATTTATTTTATTATTTGATTATAATTTTTGTTTAAAATCAATTTAATAAAAAAATATAAAAAAAATTTATTTAGAAACTTTTTTACTCATATACATAATTTGAATTTAAATTATAATAAAAACCTCTTAAAATGGATGAAAATTTTAACTTAAATATAAATGAATTAAAGATTGCTTTAGAAAATTCTTTAAATTGTAATGCAGATATAAGGACTAAAGCTGAAAGTTTTCTTTTATCATTAAAAATATATCCTAATATTTATTGTTTAAAGTTACTTGAGATATTATTAAATAAAAATAATGAAAATTATAATGAAATACTTTTTCAAAATTGCTGCATTCAATTAAAAAATATTATTTGTGAAAATATATTAGGAAATTTAAAAGATGAAACAATAAATATAATTCAAAAAAATATTATTATTTTATTAATAAATGCAAAAGATAAAGTTCAAATGAAAAATTATCAAATTATTATTTATAAAATATTAAAATATAGGAAAAATTGGGAATTTTTTATTGAAAATGCAATCAATTTAATCACAAATAAAACTAATTTTTATTGTTCTTATTGTGGAATTGAAATATTTTATTTATTTAGTAAAGCAAATGAGTCTCAAATTAGAAGAGAAAAATATGATTCTGAATATAATAAAATTCATAATATTATTTTAAATAATTTTGAAATTTTAGGAAAAAATTATTTTCAAAATAAAGAGGATGAATTATATAATAAATATATTCAAAAAATATTTAAAATTTTTATTAAATCTATTACTTTTACTCCTCCTTTAGAATTTCTTAAAGATTTAAAAAGAATAATTTATTATTCATTAAACTTTCCTAAAGTGAATAATAAAGTTAATTTAATTGTTTCAAAATTTATTTTAAGAATTTATGAAAGATTTTTTAATTTTAATTATAGTAATCAAGAAGATAAATCATATGAATTTTTTTCTCAATTTAAAAATGATAATCTAATATATCAAGATTTTTTTAATTATTTTTCATTTTTAAGTATCAATGGAACAAAAGAGTTAAATCATACTTTATGTTTTATATATGAATTTTATTATTTATCATTAACAAGAAAAAATATTATTAAAAATTATATATTAGATAATTATGAAAAAATTATTATTTTCTCAATTAGGAATAATATATTAAGAAAAAGAGTATTAAAAATAACTGAAAAAGATTTTCTTTATGAAATAACAGATTTACCTGATGATAATCCAAGAAAATATATTTTTAATTTTATATTAAAATTAGTTGATGATAATAATATTGAATCAATAATTAAAATTATAATAAATCAAATTTCTAATAATTCTATTTTAAATATTAATATTAATTTATTTAAAGAAAGTGGAGTATCAATTTTATATAAAATTTTAAAAAAAATTAAATCAAAAAAAAAGAATGAATATATTATAGAAATATTAGGTAATATAATTATTCCTCAATTAAACTTAGTTGATAATTTATTAATTTGTCAAAAAATTTTATTTTTTCAATTATTTAATTTTATAAACCTAATTGAGAAAATTCCAAATTTAAAAAATGAACAAATTGAATTTTTAATAAATAAAATAAATGAAGGATTAATATATAAAAATTCAATTGCCTTAAATGTAATTTGCGCAATAATATTACCAACAATAATTCAATATTCTGAAAAAACTATTTTTTTTTTTAAAAATAAACTTCAAGATATATTTTCATTATATTTAAAAATAATTAAAGAAATTGAAGTTGAAGAAATATTATGGAGTATTAATACTATTGTTTCTATTTATTCAAATGAATCATTATCATTTATAATAAATTTATCAATAGAATTAAATAAAATTTTTTTTCAATATATCTCTCAATTAAAAGATAGTGAAAAAGAATCTAAAACAAATTTAGATGAAACTTCATGTGGGATTATTGATAATTTAATTCTTTTTTATGAAATTTGTTTAAATCATAATGATATTAATAAATTTAATTCATTATTACAAATTACAGATAATTTAATTTTATTTGGAATTTCTGAAGAATGTGCAAAAGAGTCAATGTTAATTTATCAAAATGTATTAAATTTAGTTAATTTAATTATTGAAAAAGGAGATATTAAAAATATTTTAATATGGAAATATTATGAAAAAATTCTTGATTCAATAATAAAAATTGAAAACAATGAAATTAAACAAAATTTTGCATTTGAAAATTTACCAAATATAATAAATATATTATATTTATATATAATTAGAGGAAAAAAATTTTTTTTAAATTTTATAAATAAAACTTTTACAACAATTCAAAATATTATTTTATTATGTATAAATATTAATGATGAAACATTCTGTTGTTGTTGTTTAAAATTATTAATATCAATTTTTGAAACTTATTATAATGATAAACAACAATTAATAACTAATTTAATAAATCCTTTAATATCATTTATATCAAAAGAACTTTTTAAAACAAAACAAATAACATATAATCAATTTTTAATTCAATTATTAGCAACAATTACTTCATATGATCCTTTATTATTAGTAAAATATTCTTATGAAAATAATATATTAGAACAATTATTATTAAAATGGAATGAAAATATTGAAACAATGAGATATGATTTTGAATATAAAAGAAGTATAATAGGAATTTTTTCTCTTATTTTAATTGATTCAGAATATATGTCAAATGAAATAAAAAAATTATTAAATTCTTTATTAAAAAATAGTTTTGAATTAATAAAAAAATATGATATTATTATAATTAATAAAAAAAAAAATATTAAAGATAAAGAAGAAGAAGCAGAATGTGTTGATAATGATATATCTTTAGAAAAAAATGAAGAAGAAGAAGAAGATGATTATGAATGGTTAGATGATGATTTAGAAAATTATAGTGAAGGAAGTGATGAAGATTATACTATTGAAGATAAAAAATGTCATGAAAAAACTTATTTAGAAAAAGAAAATTTATATTGTATTTTATTTTCAATTCTAAATAATTTAAAAGTAAATTTTTCTCAAAATCATCAAAATTTTATTTATTCAATAATTGGTCAAGAAAATATGATATATTTGAATAATAAATTTCAATTATTAAATAAATAAAATTTAATATATATTTTTTACTTAATAAGATTAATTTTTACAATTAATTTATATCATTAAATGAATTTTAATACAGGAATATTTTCCTATCCATATTTACCTTCAAAAACAAATTTTTCAAATTCAGATAATCCTTTAGATTTTAAATCTAAAACTTATTTATCTCAAAAAATACCTTTTGATTTAGATAGTACTGAAGATAATTTTGTAAAGATATTAGAACAAAAAAATAAAGCATTAGAGCCTATGGATTTTTTAGATGAAAATATTAATAATATAAATAATTCTATTTATCAAGAATTATTAGATATAAGTTCAGCTTTTAATTCTTCAGCTCCAATTTCAAAGTCTGATTCTATTATTTTACCTTAAACATTTAATAATAGTCTGTTAATTTTTAAATATCATTTTTTTGATAATGATTAATAATAATATTTATAAATTAGTAAAAATTGTACAGAGTTAGAGTTAATTTTGGTTCAAAAATTTATATTATTAAATGATAATTTTTTGATTTTATTAATCTAATATTTAAATTTAATAAATTAACATGAAATATATAAAAGTTAAAATATTTTTAATTTTAAAATGAATAACAAAAAAAATAAAAATAAAAAAAAAAGAAATAACAAAAGTGTTATTAATCTTCAAAAAAATTTGTTTCAACAGTTAAAAGGAATTCCATCTTCTCCTAATTGGTCAAATAAATTTTCATCTATAATCTTTAATAAGTATTTAATTTATATTTCAAATTGTTTTGTAATTGTTATTGAATTAGAAAAAAGAATATTTCTTCAAATTTTATCATCAAATAATATAATTAATTCTGATAGATTAAATGTATTATGTTTAATTAAAGATAAAATTTTTATAATATCAAATTTAGGAAAATTAATTATATTTCATTTTCAAGAAAATAAATTTATTGAAGATTTAGAATTAGAAAATAAATATAAAAAAAAATTTAATAAAAATATAAAATGCTTTGATTATATTGAAAAAAAAAATATTTTATATGTTTCAAATAATGAAAATATTGAAGTATATAATGTATTTGAAGATAATATTAAAATTTTAATTTCAATTCCTTTTTTAAATGAAAATTCAATAATTACTATTAAGCATTTTGAAAATCAAAATATATATTATTTATCATTAGGGTTAAAAAATGGAATAATTGAGATTTTTTCAGTTGAAAATTTTCAAAATATTTTAAAAATTGAAAATGAAAAAGAAATGATTTTTTCTTTAGATTATATGAATAATTTATTATTTTCAATTGACAAAAATGGAACATTCAAATCATATAAAATAAATTTTGAAGAAAAAAATTTTGAAACAATATTAATAGAAAAAAATAAATATAATGATAAATCTATAAATGAACAATATCTTTTTTTTTCAATTTTTAGTATTTCAAATAATAAAATATTAATTACATCTAATGAAGGAAGAATATTTATTTATAATATTGAATCAAAAGAAAATAAAGAATTAGCAGAAAATCCTCATAAATCATCAATTTTTTCGATTAAATTAATTGAACAATTTAATCAAATTTGTTTTATTTCTTCAGATGATTTAATTAGTTTTTTTTCAAGAGATTCTTTTAATTTTTTTTATCAAATAAATACTATTTCAAAAAAAATAAAATTCATATCTGTAACAAAAAATATAATATATTATCTAATTCAAAATAATAATGAAGATATTTATTTATATAAATATAATTATACAAAAAGTTTAAATTCATTAAATACAATAAAAAGGAAAATTGATGATAAAAATGAAGTTAAAGAATTTCAAATTAATAAATTAAAAGAAGGAATTTTAATTCTAAGAACATGTTTAAATAGAATATATATTTATGATTTTGATAATAATTCATTAATATTTGACAATTTTATATCTGATATAATAAATTTGAAGATATTATCATCCATATTGATTAAAGATAATATTTATTTGATAGAAGGTTCAGGTAATTTAATCAAATTAAATATATATAATAAAAATATTGTAAAATATAATATAATTGATAAAGAAATACAAAAAATATATAAAGCTAGAATTATTACATTAGATTTTATAAAGACTGATAATATAAATATTATTATTTTATATACTGAAGATAATATTTATATATTGTTTTCAACTAATTTTTATTCAAGATTAATTCTAAAAATATCATTTAAATTTTTACCATCAATTACTTTAAAAGATGAAGAATCAACTGATAACAATTTAAATATTATTATAAAAGATGAAAATCATCTAAAATTAATATCAATAAATTTCTCAAATTTAAAAATTAATTCCCCAAAAAATTATCAAGAATATATCAATTATAAAGAAAAATTAGATAAATATCAACCAATATTTTTACAAGAAAAATTTGATAATTTTTTTCAAAAAAATATTAATAATATTAAATTAGGAAATAATAATAAATTTTTATCATGTCAATCAGATGGTATTGTAAATTATTTTTCATTAAATCTAGAACAAAATATTATTAATTTTTTATATAGAATTAGAACTAATTATTTAATTATAAATAATATATTTTTTATTAATGAAGATTCATTTGTTGTTTCATCTAATGAATTATGCTTAAAAATTTATTCACCTAAAGAATGTATTTTATTAAATGTTAAGATATTATCAAATAATTCAAATGAAATTTTAGTTAAAGATTTATCAATTAATAAAAGTTTCCAAAATATTACATCTATTATATTTTTTCAACAGTCTTTACAAAATTCAAAAAAATTTTCTGATTCATTTGAATTAAAAAATTGTTTAAATGAAGATGATAATTTGGAAACATATATTTTTTCATATTATAATAAAAAACAATTAAATCTTGATTCTTCTTTAAAAATAATTGAAAATGAAAAATCAAATTTAATTCAAAAGAATGCAAATTTTAATTATTTGATTTTTCTTTATGAATATTTAATTAATTTAATTTTAGAACAAAAAAATAAAAAAATTGATTTTGAAAATAAAAATAAATTTGATTTAATTTATGAAAAAAATTTTAATACTAATAAAATAATAAATATTTTATTAAAAAATGAAAATTATATTGAATGTATATTATATATTAAAATAAAAAATTTAGGAATAGAAACTTTTTTATATACTTTAGAAAAAATAAAATATTTTCTTTATTTAAAACAAAATATTATACAAATCATTAAAATTCAAAAAATAATTGATGTTCATTTGAAATATTATAATATTTAAAATTAATAAGTAAAATAATATTTCTCAATTGGAATTCTATTTAAACAAGTAAGAGAATAAATGTTCTGCACACAGACTATAAAAGGCAAACATTGACAAACATTATATATTTTTGTAATATAATGAAAACTAACTTTTTAAATTTTTTTTAAAATTATTTTTTTTCTTTTAGCATAATATCTTTTATATTTCTGATATTCAACAAATAATTTAATTTCTTCATTATCATTAATATTTTTGATTTTTTCCATTATTTCTATATTTTTATTAACCCATTTATTATTTAATAAATATTCAATTGATGCTCTATCTGAAATATTTGATTGAATCATAGAAATTAATAAATCTTTAAAATCAACTTCATCTTTTAAATATTTATCATTTTTTATTGTTGTTATAGCTTCATTAATTTTTTCAATTATATAATTTTTTTTTTTTTCTTTTGAATTTGTTTTATCAAAAAAAAATTTTTTATCTGAAATTAATTGTATTTTATAAATTAAATGGAAAATAATCAAACCTGCTCCATAAATATCTACTTTATATGAATTATCTATATCAATTTCTTTATTTTCATTATAATATTCAGGTCCTTTAATACTAAATGTTGAATTAGTTAATTGAAATATTTTATTTTTTTCATTTAATTTAAGAACTGAAAAATCTGAAATTTTTAATTGAAAATTATTACCTATTAATAAATTTTCACTTTTTATATCACAATGAACAGTACATTGTTCTTTTAAAAAAAAGAGAATTTGAATAATTTGATATAAAAAGAAATGAATCATAATAAGATTAATTCTAAAATTATTAGAATTATTTATATGTAATAAATTTCCATTATAATAATAAAAAAACCAATATTTCAAATCACTAAAAATTGCTTTTTCCATAACAGAAGAATATATTATTTTATCATTAATTTCATCTTTAAATATACTATATGTTTTAATACAATATTGACTTTTAAGATTTTTTGACCAAACTAATTCATCTTCTATTCTCTTTATTGTTTCTTGTAATTTTTTATTATCTACATTTTTAGATACTTTTATTATTTTCCATGCATACCAATTCCCATTAACATTTATTTCAAATACATTTCCAAAACCACCTTTCCCTAATATACTTTTTAATTTAAATTGATGTTTTCCTGATAAAAATATAATATCAGGGTCATCCATTTAAATTAACTATTTTTAAAAATTTAAGGTATTCATATCAAAATTATATTTTTATGATGAATTTAATCAAATAACTAATTTAAGATTGTAATAAAAAGTTAGTTAAAAGAATAATCAAATCTATTAATTTTAATATAATGAATGTACAAGAAGATTACATCAATATTTTATATTTAATATTTTAAAAAAAAGAAAAATAATATTTCTATAAATAGAGTATTTTTTTATTAAATATTCATACTTTTTTTACTTTTATATTAAAAATGCAAATAAATTAAAATATTGTTTAGTTTATTTCAGTAAATTCAAATAAGATTTATTGAGTGAACAAGAATATATTTAGGTAAATAAATAATATATATATAAATATTAAAAAAAAAAAATTTAATTTTTTCCAGTTTATAAAAAATTTTAATATAAATCAGTTAATTTTATTATATTTGAATAACCCTTTAAATAAAAAAATTCTAAAATAGTTATTTCAATTATTTTTCGGTAAAATTATTATTTCGAAAAAAATAAAAAATTATATAAAATAAATGACTAATTATGAAATAATATTAAATTAAAAAATACAATAATTAAAAATTAAAAAATCAATTATTTTGAACAACAACCTTTTTTTGTATTATTTTTATTTTTATTTTTATCTTTATCAATAACTAAATTTTTAGCATTTTCATTAACAAAACCATATTTTTCAATATACTTAGTAACTAATTCAATAAATAATAGTCTGGTACTTTCATAATTTTTAGCAGTAGTTTCAAAAAAAAAAGCATTATTATTTTTAGCAAAATTTTTTGCTTCTTCAATAGTAACAACTTCACTTTCATATAAATCAGATTTATTAGCAGCAAGTCCTAAAATAATATTTTTAGTATTATCCTTAATTTTTTCTAACCAAAAAGTATCTAATTCATCAAAAGATTCTTTATTAGTAATATCATATACCATTATTACAATATTTGAACCTTTTAAAAATAAAGGAGATAAACTTCTAAATCTTTCTTGTCCTGCTGTGTCCCAAATATTTAATTTAATTTCTGAATTATTTATTTTTTCAATTTTTATAAATTTATCTGTTCCTATTGTTGTTATTGCTGCATCTATAAATATTTTATTCATATATTGATTTATTAATGCAGTTTTACCTACTGAGGATTGACCTACTATTACTATTTTTATAAAGTTATTTTCTTTTTGCTCTTCTTCTTCTTCATGATTCATTTATTTTTTTATTATATTTTTTTTATAATTTTATATTGATTAAAGATTTTTTTAATATTGGCATTTTTATTTTTTTATTTTATTTTTTATTAAATATTAATTATATTTTTTATTTTGTTATTATTTATTTATTTATTTTTCTGATTATTTAAATTTATATTCATTTTAATTATATAAAATTAATCATTTCATCTATTTAGATATTATAATGGAAATAAATAGTAATGATGGTTTCGAAAAATTAAATTATCTTCAAAAAGAAATTAAATATCAAGCAATCAAAAAAAAATTATGTTAGAATAATTTTAATATATTTAGATTTTGAAGAACAATTAAAATTTAATAAAGATTTTGAAAAACAATTAACAATATTATATGAAAAAAAAATTCAAAGATTTGAATTATTTGAAAATAAAGAAAGTTATAAAAATAAAAATAAATCAGATGAAAATCCTTTATATAAAGTAAAAAAAATTCCTGAAAAAGATGCAGATTTTGTAAAAGTTAAAAAATTAATATATGGATTTAGAGAAAATCCTGAATTTTTATTTAGAATATTAAGATTTTTAGATGATTTAAGAACAA
>JAJJLH010002998.1:0-10532 GCA_023806865.1 Isotricha sp. YL-2021a | reverse complement strand
ATATTAATTAATTATTATTTTTATAAAATTTAATTTCATTTTTTAAATAAAAATATTTTTAATAAAGAATATGTTTTTAATAAATAAATAATATTATTTTATAACTATTACATTACAATATGAAATCAAATTAATTATTTTTTATTTCCTTCATTATAAAATTTTTCCAAGATTTTGATTTATAAACGTCTAAATTTTCCCATCCATAAATTTTTAAAAATTTTTGAAAATTAATTTCATTTTTTATTACAAAATTCCTTTTAGAAATCCTACTAAAAAATTCAGCCCAATCAATTTTAAATTTCTCAATAACACCTTTTTTAAAATTATCATAATTCAAATTCTTTTCATCACAAACTTTTTCAAAGCAAATAATAAAGCTTTCATTTTCAAACAATTTAATAATCTCTCTCAATTTCACAAAAAATAATTTTAAAACATTATAAACATCCAATTCAAAAAAAGATTGAATAATCCTTATTTTAGAATCAACAATTAATTTATTAAATCTAAATTTTTCAGCATCATCAATAGAATTAATAAAACTTCCCTCAAAGAATTTTTCATCCTTAGAAAAAATAACTTGAGCTGAACCTAATTGACCTTGTCTTCCAGCTCTTCCAATACCTTGGAATTCAACTCTACTATTTTCAGGGAAAAAACCCATTATAACATGTAATCCTCCATTGTTTAATGATTCTTCTGATAAAATTATATCTGTTCCTCTTCCTGCTGCATTAGTTGCTATTACTACACTTCTTGATTTACCTGCATATAATATTATATAATCTTCTTTTTCTTTTTGTACATCATTTAATATTAAATTATTTATTCCTTTACTTTTTAATTTATTTGAAAATTGGATTGTTTCTTCTATTGTTAATAATAATATTAAAACTGGACGATTTTTTGATATTATATTTCGAATTTGTAATATTATATTTTCTTCTTTTGAATTTTTATCATCGAATATTGTTTTTGGATATAATTTTCTTTGGGAAGAAAAATTTGGAGGAACATCAAAAGAATCTAATTTATATATATTTAATATTTCATTTCTTTCAATTTCACTTCCTATTGTTCCAGTTAAACCAAATATTATATTATAATTTTTAAAAAATGAAGGATGTGATATTGATGCTATTGTATTATTTTCTGTTTCTGGTTCTAATCCTTCTTTTACTTCTACAAATTCATGTAAACCATTTGACCATCTACTTCCTATATTTACTCGTCCTGTTGAAAGTTGTATTATTTGAACTTCTTTTTTCCCTTTCTCTTCATTATATCTTACTACATATTTTTCATCTTTTTTAAATTCTAATGCAACTTCAGCATTTTTAATCCAAGAATTTAATTGAGAATCAGATATTTTTTTTGATTGTTCAAAATTTATTTTTTCTAATACTTTTCTAATTTCATTTGAATTTTTAATATTTTTTTTAACACAATTTAATATTGGAAAATAAACCCAATTATAATGATTTCTAGAAGTATAAGCAATTCTAGCTGAATTTAATGCAGTATCAATAAATAAATTATCAGACTCATCTACAATAACAGTATCATATTTTCTTTTAATTTCTACTTTTTCCCCAATTGGTACAGTAAATCTTTTTTCTTCACAACTAGTTCCTTCTCTTAATAAAGTAAATTCAAAATCTGTATTTGTACCATATAATATAATTCCATTATATGATTCTTTTCTAGGATTATTTTCTGTTATTGCATTTGAAGATACTCCAAAAATTTTATATAATTCTTTAAATTTTTGTTGATCTCTTTCTGCTAAATATGAAGTTGATGTTATTATATCTACAAATTCACCCATTAATGCAGAAATTAATGCAATTTCTGCTATTATTAAACTTTTTCCTTCTCCTGTTAAAATTTGACCTAATCTTCCTTTAAATTCTTTTCTTAAATTATTATTTATGTAATGTAAATAAAATGAAAATACTATTAAATTTTGAATTAAATAAGGTTTCAATTTCATTATTTCAAATATTCCACAATTTACTATTTTTATTAGTTTTGCCAAATTTTCTATTGTTGGATTTTTTTTAAAGGATATTCCTAAATTACGACCTTCTGTTATAAATTCAGTTTGAATATAATCTTTTGTTTTTTCAAATTCTTCTCCAAATAATTTTAATTGATTTATTTCATCATTTGATAAAGAATATTTTTCATTTTTAAAAGCTTTTAAAAGCTGTGTTAAATTTCTTCCTGTATTTTTAGATTTAATTGATTTAATTTCAATGAAAAATTTAGATAAAGAAGAATAGTTTAAATATTTACAATAAATATTAAATTCTTCTAAATCTTTAACTTGTAAAAATTCATGGAAAATTTTTGTTAAATCATTCAAATTGTTTATTTTTTTTTTTTCAATAATATTTAAAAACTTATTTTTATATAAATTTAATCCAAATTTAGAACATAAATTTTCAGAAATTGAAGATATAGTTAATATCGAATTAGGAAGATTTTCATCATAAAATTTATTAATAAAATATTTTCTACAAAATGATAAAATTTCTTCTTTTGCAATATATGAAATTTGACTTGATTTAATTATTGAATCTGAGGTTATTAAACATGCTTCTAATAATTCAGAAGATATATTTTTTTTTGAAAGTACATCTTTAATAAAAGAAAATATAGGGATTCTATTATTATAATCTTGATGAATAATAGGATATTTATTTAATAAATCATTAATTTCATTTTCAATTAAAGGAGGAATACAATGTAAATATTTTAATTGAATTAATCCAAAATCTTTATTTAATTTTGTCATTATTTTATTGAAATAATCAATAAATTGAAAAGCTTTCATTGATAATCTTACAAAAATTAAATTATTTAAAAATTTCTCATCCCCTAATATTATATTTATAAATTTTATTAAAATATCTAATAAATCTTCTATTGCTATTATACATTCTCCTTCACAACCAGAAATTATTATTGAATCAATCCAATAAAATAAAGGATGAGAAGGATTTAAATTTATTAAATTTTTATTTGAAAGTAAATTTTCAAAATATTTATTAATTTGAGATAATTTATAATATTCATGGGGAATTATATATGTTGTAAATAGAAATATAATTTTCCATTCAATACTCATTTTAATATCTCCTTTAATGTTTATTGATGATAAAATATTAAAAAAGTATTTTACATCTTTTGAATAATTATCATTTAAATATAATTCATATAAAAGATAAAGAAAATTAACACTAAATAAATCCTGAAATTTAATAAATATTTCATTTGATAAACAATTTGGGAAAAATTCTTCAAAATTTTCATAAATTTTTGGATTATTTTCTTTTCCAAAACCTTCATCATTAATTTTTATTATTTTTTTATCATCAAGAGATAATTTTTTCATATCGTTATTTCTTTCATTTATCATTTCCAAAATTTGTTTTACTTTTCTATTCTCTTCATTTAAATTAGAATTATAAAATAATTCAATTTTATTTTTATATTCTTCAGAAATATTCAAAATTTGAGATTCAGTTAAATCAAAATATTTTTTTATTAATAAAGCAACAGAATAATGTTCATTAATAATTGCAATATGAATAGGTAATAATCCAATATGATTATTCATTAATTTTTTTGGTAATTTATTTATTTCAATATTTAATAAAATAAAATATACAATTTCTAATCTCCCTAATTTACATGCAGTATATAAAGAACTTTCTCCATCATTATCAGTTTTATATATTAAATTATATAATTTTTCCCTTTCATTTAATATATTTAAAAAAGAAAAAATTGTCCAACACGATGTTAAACTATTTGAAATAGCACAATAATGTAAAATATTTCTTCCAAAAATATCAATATTTTCAATATTTATATTCTTTGATAATAAAAATGAGACAACTTTATAATTTTTATTTTGTACTGCTAACATTAATAAATTTTGTTGAAGTTTATTAGATATATTTATATTATGAAACCCTAAAAAGAAAAAGTAATTATATAATATATTTCTTGCATTAATATTCTTAACTAAAGAAAGTAAATATTTTCCATTTGAATTAATAAAACTATATTTTTTAGATATATATTCAACCATTTCTTTATTACCATTAATTAAACCAATATCAATTGCATCATTTCCATTTTTATCTTGAATAAAAGGATTTGCACCTAAATTAAGTAAATAATCAAAAGAATCAACACAAGAATAATATGCAGCACAATAAATTGGAGTACTTTTATCAGGTAATTTTAAATTATTTAATTTTTTATTAGTAAATTCTTTATTTTCTAAATTATTATTATGAATTTGTGAATTAATATCAACTTTAAATATTTCAATTAATAATCTTAATGTTGATACACAATTTGATATTGATGCATAGTGAATTGCATTTCCTTTATTTGATATTGTTTCTATTTCATCAAAGGAAAAATAGTTTGACATTAAATATAATGAATCATTACATTTATTTTTTGATGCTAAATGAAATGGGGTTAAGCCATAATTATTTGATGATATTATTAAATATTTATTTTTTTTTATTATTTTTGATATTAAATCAAAAATATTTTTATCATAATAATTCAAAGACATCATATAATGTAAAAAGGAATTTCCATCATAATTTCTTATTGATATGTCAAAATAATTATAATATTTTATAAAAATTTTCATAGCTAATTCTGAATTATTTTGTTCTATGAGATTGAATAAAAATATATTTCCTAAATTATTTTGTTGATTAATATTTTTCATAAATTCATTTTTATTTAAATTATTATGAATTATATCAATAAATTTTAATATTTTGTTTTCTAATTCATTATCTATAAAAAATATTTTACTTATTAAAAGTAATAAATTATTTCCATTTTCATTATAGTAATTTTGAAAATATTGACTTTTTTCTTCGAAACATTGAATTAATTTTAAAATTTTCATTTTTATTACAATTTCCAAACCATATTTTTTTGTTTTTTTAATTAACATATTTAATATGATTTCAAGAGCATTTAAAAAATAAAACATTTGTTTTTCTTTATTACTTTCTCTATATATAAATATTTTTAATAATAAATCAAATTCGTCAAATCCTTCTTGTATATTTTCAAAACAAGTTTTTCCTAAATCATCTTTTAAAAATATATCATAATCTTTCGGTAAATATTTTAATATCCAAATTTTTTTAGATTTAATTATTTTATGTTGTATTAATAAATTATAATTTTGTAAACTATTCAATAATGATTTAATTTTGTAAACATCATGTTCAAAATTTTTAAAATCAAATTTTGATGATATATTTTTTTGTAATAATTGTTCAAAATCATTCATTTCTTCTTTTTTATCATCAATTATAAATTGTTTAATTATTTTATAATTATATTTTCTAAGTTCAGAAATGACTGAATCTCTACAATATAATTTAATTTTTTCTAAATCTAATGATTTTTTATCTACCATATCAATTTTAAAAAAAACTCTAAAATATTTTGGTAAAGCATCTTTATTATATAAATAATTAAAATTCATTTTATTCTTTGCAAATTTTTCTTGAGATATTATATAACTATAAGTAATATCAAATAATTTAGTTTTTTTATATAATATTTTTGTTAAATATTTTGATAAATTCTCATCTGTTATAAATTCAATATGTTTGAAAAATTCTAAAATAATATCTTCATTTTCAGATTCAATTGCAAAATCTAATAATCCTTTTCCTTCTATTTCAGAAAACATATTTATATTCATATTTTTTAACTCAATTACATAAGAAATTAATCCAAATTTTCCAATATAAGCAGCAACTGGTATATTTTCAAAATCAATAATTTCACTTATTAATTCTAATAATTGAGGATTTCTTCCAATACAAGTATTAATTATTATATCATTTAATATATCCTTTTTTAATTTTTTAAATTCATCTCTTAATTTTTTATTCTTTTGATAATATTTAATAATTTTTTTTAAATTAAAAATATTTCCTTTTTTTAAATTATCAGATAAATAATTTAAAAATAATTCAAAATTATATAATTCACATATTTTTTCTTCATTTAAATTTTCAATATCTCCATCTCTAATAGATAAAATATATTGATTAAATTCTTTAATATCAGAAGTAGCAATTTGATTATATATATCAATTCTCCCTGAAAAAAAAGCACAATGTTCAGGTGTATTTCCATTATTATCTTCTATTTTTTTACTATTTTTTAATAATAATTTAGTACATATCATTGACTCAATACAAGAAATATGCAATGGAGTTGAATTATCATTATTTATATTATTTATTGAATTATATATTTTTCTATTGTTTAATAAAATTTCTAAAGTTTCATAATTTCCTTTTGATACTAAAATATCTAATGGAGTATCTCCATTTTCTCTTGTTTTTGCATCTATATTTGCTCCTTTTTTTATTAAAGAATTTGCTAATTCTGAATAATTATAGATACATGCATAATGAAGAGGTGTTATTTTTGTTTCATTTGAGCTATTAATTGTTTTTGTTGATATGTAATTTAATATATTATTACTTAAATCTCTATTTTTATTTATTATTGATATTAAAAATGGATTTAAATTATTTTCTGTTTCTGTTTCAAAAATTGATTTTTGATTAAAATCAATTATTTTATCAACTGCTTCATCATCATCATTATTTAAATAAAAAGCTAAATTTTCTCCAAATATATTTCTTTCAACAATTTCTTTTCTATTATTTATTTTATCTGATTCTTTACTAATTATCTTATATATTCCTGAACCATTTCCGAATTCATCTTGAAAATTTATTTTTTCATTATTAAATATTTTAGAAATAATTTTTATTTTTGATAAACCATTAAAATTTAAAAAAGTTTGACAAAAATTTTCATTTAAATTCCCTTGAATTAAACTTATATTTATTTTAATATAATTCATATTTTCATATTTTACTTCCTCAGAATATTTATTTCTATTGATTAAATTATATAAATTATTAAAAATTTCTAATTCAGAAATATCTTCAATTCTTAATTTATTATTTATTTCTGATAAACAACCTCCTCTTATTGGAGTCATTATAATATTTTTATCATTTTTTTCTTCATCATAGTATCCCATTAAACTTAAATTTATTTTTTCTACTAAATATATTTTATCATAAAATTTCCCATAATTTAAAATTGTTTTATTTTTTAAATTATTTTCAATTTCTGTTATTTTATTATTAAATTCATTAATTTGCTTCTCAATTCCATTATTTATTAGATCATTTAATAAATTTATTTTTTGATTTCTTTCTTTATCTAAAGAATTATATGCTTTATTTATGATTTCATTTGTTTTTTTTTCTATTTCATTTCTTATTTTAATTTGTTGTTCATTTTTTATCTTATCAGATAATTTATTTATTTCATTCCTTTTATTATTTAATTCATTTTCTCTAATTTCTTCAAATTTTGATTCAATTTCTAATTTAATACTATATGAAACATTATATGGAAGACTATTTAATGTTTTATTTTTTTCAGAATATAATTGATTATCTAAATTTTTTCTAAATTCTTGAAATGTCTTATTTCTTTGTTCTTCAATATTTTCATTTAATTTTTTTATACTATTATAATATGCAGTTTCTTTTTGGGAATTCATATTTGATTTAAATTTCTTTTTTTCCTTTTCTATACTATCATCAATTTTTATAATTAAATCCTTTTTTACTTGTTTAATAATTTTTTGATATTCATTTATTAATAACTTAATTTCTTCTTTTTTTTGTTCTATTTTTTCAAAATTATTTAAATTTATTTTTTTTAAAGTATAATTAAAATATATATTCTTTTCTTTATTCAATTCTTTTATATTATTTTCAAATGATTTTAACATAGTTTCATATATTTTAGTAAGTAAAGTTTTTGGAGTTTCAATTAATAAATGAAATATTTCTTGAATACCTTTAATAAATTCATTAATTTTTAATTCTCTTCTTGTCCTATATTCAATTTCATCATTATTATTTAATAAATTAATTAAATAATTTTTATATTTGATTTCTAAAGTATTTAAAATTTGTTCAATTTTCATTATATTTATTTCAGTATTATTAATAGCACATTCGGATAATTCATTATTTAAAATAATTCTTTCTTTATTATTTAAAAAATTATTAATAACATATGTAAAAGTCAAATTAACATTTAATATATTTTGTTTTTTAACAGGTAAAGGTGGAAAAACAGGAGGTAATAAAGAAATATATGATTTTCCTTTTGATTTTAATAAAAATGATTGAGAAAAATCTGGAAAAACTGCATTGGCATCTAAAGTTGAAATGTAGTGAATTGCAAAAGTAATCATATCTAAAATATAAAAATATCCTCTAAAATGAGGTATTTGAGGCATTAATAAATTTATTATTGTTTTCATTTTTTTAATGGCGTCTTGAGTTTTTTCAAGATCATTTTTTTCTTCTTTATTAATTTTGAAATTAAAATTATTCTTTTTTTCATTTTTATATTTATCAAAAATATTAAAATCACTCTCTGTTCTAAATGAACAATTTGGAATAATCATACCTTTATTAAAAAAAATATCATTTTCTATTATTCCTATAATTCTAAAAGCAGATAATGAATTTTTATATACTGCATTATTATTATTTTCCTCAGAAATATCTTCTCCTAAATCATAAACAGTTAAATATAGTTCATGATTAGGAATTTTACTTTTATTTTGAAAAATGTATTTTTTTAAATTAATAAAATTTGAATTTAAATAATTAAAATCTGTGTTTTTATATTTATACCATTGTTTTGTAAAATCTTCTTTAAAAAATCCTCCATTAACAAAACCTTTTAAAAAATAATCCAAATATCCCAAAATATTTCCAGTTAAAGTTTTTTTATAATAATTAGGCATAATGCTATAAAGTAAAGATTCATTATTAAAATTTAATGATACAAAAGGTAATACACCACTTCCTATAAATCCTCCATAAATTTCAGTTAAAATAGTTTGAAAAACTTGATTTATAGAAGTAAATTTTTCATTTTCCAAAATTAAAAATCTATTAGCAACATCTAAAACTTCATTTAAATTAGAATATTCATTTTTAAAAACAATACAATGATTAAATTCTTTATTAAAAAAAATAATTTTTTTCATAAATAAAATTTCATTAGGAATTTCAAATTCAATTCCTCCAGTTTTCCCACCACCACTTAAATTATAATTTCCTGAATTAAAATTATTTTCCCTTCTCATATTACTTCTATTATAAATCATTCCTCCAGTCCATTCACCAATTGCTTTTCCAATAACAGATCCAACTACATCACCAACAAAAGCTCCAATAGCATTACCTGGACCTGGAAATATACTTCCAATTGCTCCACCAATAAATCTACCTCCAATACTCCCAATTTTACTTCCTGCTAAAGAACCTATTGCTTTTGCTCTTTCCTCTCCTTCTTTTGAAACAATATCCACATAGTTTAAAACTTTGTTTACTTTTTCTACTCCTTTTGTAAATTTTTTCAACTCATTTAAACCTTTTAAACCTTCTTTTCCAATTTTTGATACTTCGTATGTCTTTAT
The DNA here is from genome assembly GCA_023806865.1 of Isotricha sp. YL-2021a. NCBI lineage: Eukaryota > Ciliophora > Litostomatea > Vestibuliferida > Isotrichidae > Isotricha > Isotricha sp. YL-2021a. The sequence goes on along the minus strand of JAJJLH010002998.1, from coordinate 925 downwards.
TTTAGCTTTACTACCTCCTTTCCAACCTGAATCATAAATTTTTGGACTTATTTGTTTATTCATTCCGTTTGTTATACGAAATGTCTTTTTTGATTTGGACATTTTTTCTAATTGTTCTTCTATTTTTTCTAATACCTTTTCTTTACCTTTTTTTTTAATTTATCTTCTGCTTTATCTATCATTTTTTTTAATAAATCAGGATTATTTTCATCTTCTTTGGAATCATTATTCGAGGACATATAATGCTATAAAAGTAATAATTGAATCAGAAATATATTATTTTTCCTTAACTCTGTTTCAAATTTACAAATTTATTAAGAAATATGAATTGATTTTAATTATTAATACATTGATTTAAATGATTTGATGAAAATTATTTTTTATGATTCATTCATTTTTCATAAAAATTAATTTAAATTCATAATCAAAATCTATTTATTAATATATGGAATGGGAACTTTGAATGAAATTAATTTAAAGTTAATAATTTTAATGTTAAAAAATTATAAATATATAATTCAAAAATTATTTTTATTTTAGAAAAAGGAAAAACTTTAAAAAAAATAAATGATAAATTTTAATAAATTGATAAAAATTTAATTTCTTTCTATTTTAAAATTTTTCAAAAGAAGACTTCATTTAAAATCCTAACATAACAACAAAGAAAAACCATACTCCTCAATATTTTTTATTAATTTACTTAATATCTTTTATATTATTAGTTGAATCTTTTACAAATTCATCATTTTCATTTTTTCATATTATATTATAATTAATCTTTTAAAGTATCATCATTTCTATACTTTATATTATATTATAATAAGAACATTTAATAGTTTCATCATTTTCATTTTTTTCTATTATAACTAGAATTTTTAATAGTTTCATCACTTTCTATACTTTCTATTGCTTTAGATTTTGAATT
>JAJJLH010002997.1:0-10548 GCA_023806865.1 Isotricha sp. YL-2021a | reverse complement strand
TTATCAACTTCATTATCAATAATATCTTCACTTATTTCTAATTTATTTATATAAGGTTTATATTCTTTAATATTCTCAAATTCTGGTCCAAACATTTTATTTGTAATAATTGGTTTTTTAATATCTTTAATTTCTGATTTAATTTCTTTCTTTTCAATTATTGGTTCTTTAATCTTTATTATTGGTTCTTCACTCTTTTCTATATGTTTATCACTTGATTTAACTTCTGATTTAATTTTTGGTTTAATTTGTTTATTTTCAAGTAATTTATCAAATTTATTTTCAATAATATCTTCACTTATTTCTAATTTATTTTCATAAGGTTTATATTCTTTATTTGTTTCAAATTCTGGTCCAAACATCTTCATAAAAATAGGTTTTTTAGTTTCTTTAATTTCAGATGATATTATTTCTTCTAATTTAATTATTTCAGTTTGGGTTATTTCTTCTTTCATTTCTTGTTTAATTGTTACTTCTCTTTTGTCATCAATTAATGATTCTTTATCTTTAATTATTGGTTTTTCTTCTTTCTTTTCTATAAATTTATCCTTTATTTCTGGTTTATTTTGTTTATTTTCAAATAATTTATCAACTTCATTATCAATAATTTTTTCACTTATTTCTAATTTATTTATATAAGGTTTATATTTTTTATTTGTTCTAAATTGAGGTCCAAACATTTTAATTGAAATAATTGGTTTTTTAATATCTGATTTTATTTTTTCCTTTTCAATTAATGGTTTTTCTTTATCTAAAATTTCTGTCTTCTTTTCTTCTGATTTAATTTTTGGTTTATTTTGTATATTTTCTAATTTATCAACTTCATTATCAATAATATCTTCATTTATTTCTAATTTATTTTCATAAGGTTTATACTCTTTAATATTCTCAAATTCTGGTCCAAACATTTTAATTGAAATAGGTTCTTTAATTTCTGATTTAATTTCTTTCTTTTCAATTATTGGTTCTTCTTTCCTTTCAATTATTGGTTCTTCATTACTTTCTGGTTCTTCTTTACTTTCAATTATTGGTTTTTCTTCTTTCTTTTCTATAAGTTTATCACTTAATTTAATTTCTGGTTTAAGTTGCTTATTTTTTAATAAATTATCAACTTCATTATCAATAATTTCTTGTTTTATTTCAGACTCAGGTTTAATAATATCATAAGGTTTATATTCTTTAATATTTTCAAATTCTGGTCCAAACATTTTATTTATAATAATTGGTTTTTTAATAAGTTCTGGTTCTATTTCTTTATCTTTAATTGTTGGATCATCTACTTTATTTTCTTTTATTGGTTCATCTTCTATTCTTTTTTCTAATATTTTTTCTTCTAAAATATTATCTGTTTGAATTTCTTTCTCTTGTTTATCTATTAATATTTCTGTACTCTTATCAATTTCTCTTTTTACACCTTTATACATAAATCTTGTTTTTCTTTGATATTTATATTGCTTCTCTTCTTTAGTAGTTTCATTAATTATGTTATCTTTAATTTTTACCATTAAGCTTTTAATTTTCCATTCCTCTAAATAAATCTTTTTAATTTTATTCTCTATATTTTTAAATAATTTCTCTAATTTTTTCTTTTTGATTAATTCTGGATTTAATTTCATTAATTTATCTAATACATATTTATTATTTTTATCTTTTATAATCTTATTAATTTTAATAGGTAATAATTTCTTAATTAACACATCTTTTTCTTTATCTTTTTCTCCTTTATTTATTGATTTATCTTTTTTAAAGAAATTATGTGTAAAAACACTATCAGTTAATTTATGTTGTTTATTATCATCAAGATTAATTGTAGGAAGTGTAATTAAATCTTTTTCATTATCTAAATAATTTTCTTCTTTTAATAATTCAAATGAATAATATGTGATAACATTTTTATTTTTATTTATTTTTTCATTATTAATTTCTTCATTAAATTGAGGAATAAAAGTATCTCTATCAATAGGTGCATCAATTAATTGATCTCTTGGAGTTTTTTGTAAATAATCACTTAAAATAAGTTTATTGAATTTTTTTGATATTGAAAGTTCATTTTCATTTTCATTCTCATTTTCAATATCATCAGTTGGTCCTATAACTGGAGAATTAATGTATTTTAAATCAAATGTATTATCTTTTTCTTGAGATGTTTGTATTTGTATTTTTACTGGTTCATCTAATGTATATCCTAATTCTGAATTATCTTGTTTTATTTCTAATGATTTTGATTTTTCATCTTCATTATCATTTTCTTTAACAAATGACATTTCTTTATTTTGAGAAATATAATTAAATGAATTATCTTTATTTAATGATACTTCTTTATTAAATGAAGGAATTGATTCAATTAATTCATTATCTTTTATTTGGGATTTTATCATTAATGAATTTCCATCATTATAATTTACAATATCATTTTCAAATACTTGACTCTTACCAATATTTTCTTTAATATCTTTATGGAATTCTTTACTTAAATGGGTAACATCTTTTGAAATATCTTTTGTGATATCTTTACTTTCATCTTTTGAAATTGTAATATCTTTACCAATTATATTTATTGATAATGCAGAAGTTGATAATAAATCTTTTTCTCTTTTTTTATAAACTCCTGGTTTTTCAATAATAATTTTATCCTCTTTTTCCTTTTCATTATCTTTTTGTAATATAGTGAAGTGGTTAATTGATGAATAAATAGTTTTATTTTCTGCAAATAATAATGGAATTTTATTCATATCATCTGAATTTTGAGAACCTTTAAATGATATATCATCATTTATTACAAGTTTTTTATTTCTAGATTTTTTTGAAATTTCTTGTAATAATGAATCTTTAATTTCAAATGAAATATTTTCTATATTTAAGTTATAATCTGGTTTATTTATACTTATTTTTTCTTCATATTTTTTATCATTTGGTTTTTCATTTAAAATTTCAAATGTAAAGTTATTATTTTGATATATTTCTAATGGATTTTTTATTTTAATTTCTTTTTTCATTAATTCTCCTTTTATTTTTTCAAAATTGAATTCTTCATTTTTACAAATTTCAAATATTTCATTTTCTTTTGATGGTTTTTCAATTTTTAATATTTCAAATTTACAATCTTTATTTTCTATTATTTCTAAAGATAATTCTTTTGATTTTCTTGGAATTTCAATTGATATTATTTCTTCCTCAAGCAAATTAATTTTTTCAAATTTTTTTGTTTCTTTAATTGAAATAGTTTTATCAATCATAATTATTTCTTCATTTTCAGGTTCTTTTCCTAATTTTATTTCTTTACAAACAATATCTTTTTGAATTATTTCAAAAATTAATTCGTCATTTTTATATAATTCTAATTTTTTATCATTATATTTTCCAGTTAATAATTCTTCTTTTGGTTTTTTATCTTCATCAATTTTCTTCTCATTTATTATTTCAAAAGTGAAATCATTATTCTTTATAATTTCAAATGTTTTTTCTTTATCTTCAATTCTATTTCCCAAATTCATTTTATTTTCTTCAATTGGAATATTAGTTTTTTCTAATTTTTTTATTGTAGAATCATGATCAATTTTTATTTCTTCTTTTTCATCTTTACTAATATCAATTGTTCCTTTTTTAGTAGAAATAATATCAAAACTTAAATCTTGGTTTTTACAAATTTCATTTTTGAAATTATAAATATCCTTTAAATCATTTTTTTCTAAATCTTTTTTACTTTCCTTTCTACTTTTTTCCTTTTTACTATATTTAATTTCACCAATATCAAAGTCATCAACTTCTTCTTCAGTTTGAACCATTTCACTAATATAACTTTCTTTAACTTCTTTTGGAATTTCACCAACAATTTCAAAATCAATTTCTGCAAGTGAAGGAGTTAAAATTATATTTCTTCTTTCAGGAGATTTTTTTCTTGGTGTAATTAAACCTTCTAATTTCTTTTCTCTTTCACTTTTCAATCTTTTTTTTGCTTCAAGATTTTTAATTTTCATATTTTTATTTGTTCCTTTTTCACTTCTATCAGATTTTTCTATTGATGATGATAATTTTTCAATTAATCTAAATGAATCTGATTCACTTATTGAGAGACTATTGTCATTTTGAATAATTGAAAATTTCTCTTTTTGTGTTTTAAATAAAGGAATTTTCGTTTGAGTTGCTCTTGATATTTTTTCTATTGAATCTATATTTTGTACTAATATTTCTTTCTCTGTTTTATCTTCTTCTTCTTCTTCTTCTTCTTCTTCTTCTTCTTCTTCTTTTATAATTTTTGATGCTCGTTTTTTTTGTAAAATTGTTTTATTTTTTATTAGATTTATCTTTTTCTCTGGTTCTTCAATTGGTATTTTTTCTTTTGTTTCTTTTTCATATTGTTTTATTACTTTTTCATTTCCAATTATTTTAATATTTTCATTTTGAATAGTGAAATCATTTTCTGAATCAAATCTTTTTTCTGACTTTTTTTCTATTGTTTTTAATATTGTTTTCTTTGTTTTTTTCAAAACTTTTGATTGCTTTTTTTCTTCTTCTTCTTCTTCTTCTTCTTTTTCTTTTTTTTCTTCTTTTTCTTCTTTTTCACTTGTTGATTCAATTTTGTCTTTAGGTAATTTTATTTCTTTATCCAAATAAGTTTCTTTATCTCTTGATTGTGACATTTCAGTTATTAATTTTATTGTTTTATTTGAATTATCCTGTAATTGTTCATCTTCTTTATACATTTCAGTATTTATCGTTTGAATTTCTTTATCATCTTTATCATATCCTTTAATTTCTAATATTTCATTAGCAATTGAAAAATCAATTTTTGAATCTTTTTTTTGTTTTAATATTGTTTTATCTTTCATATATTCTTTTTCTTTTTTTTCTGTTTGTTTTGGTTTTGCTATAATTTGATATTCTAATTCATGTGGAGTATATTTAAGTAATTTTTCTTTTATTTTTTCAATTTCTATTTTTTCTTTCTTTAATTCTTCTTTTTCTTTTCCTTCTATTATTAATTCATTTATGTTTGAAATTATTTCTAATTCAGGTTCTTCTTTTTCTGTTCCTAATATTTTAATTTCATTTATATTTGATTTTAATAATTCTATTTCTGGTTTTATATTACCTTCATTAGTTATTTCGAAATGTTCAATTGTATAATTTATATGAGGAATATTTTCATCAATTTCTTTATTGTTTATCATATCCTCTAAAGTTATTAAAGGTTTTTTCTCTAATTTTTTATTCCCAATTTCTTCCATTTTCCCTTTTTTTTGATCAATACTAATTCTTTTGAATTCAGGAATTTCTTCTTCTATCTTAGATATATTTTTTTTCTGAAATTCAAATTCATTTTTTTTATTTTTTCCAATCAAATTAATATTTATAGTATCTTCATATATTAAATTGTCAAATTCTTTTTCTAATTTAATAGCTTCAATATTTAATTCATTAATATTTGAAATTAATTCTAATTTTTCTCTTTGTTTTTTTTCTTTATTTTTTTCATCTTTTTCTAATAATTCTAACTTAATTATATTTGAAATTGGTTTAGCAATGTTAGATTCATGAACCTTTGATTCTTCATCCTCTTTTTCGTCAATAATATTTTCACCCCCTAAAATTTCAACATTTTCAGATTCAATTATTAAATCTTCCTCTGGACTTCTAATTCTCTTTTCTTTTATTAATTCAATATCATTTACATTTCTTTCTTTTTTCAATATTTTAAATTTATTCATTTGATCAATATTTTCTCCTATTAATTCAATATTGACTTCATCATTTGATGGAATCACTTCATCAAATCTTTTTTTTTCTTGAATTCCATTAATTTCAATATTAATTTCATTTTGGATTTCTTCTTTTACATCATATTTTTCTTTCTTTTCAAATTTTTCTTCTTTACTAATACCACTTTTTTCAATTTCAGACAAATCTTTACTTTCATATATTTCTTTGCTTTCAGAAATATCTTTAATTTCAGATGTTTCTTTGCTTTTAACTGGTGAAATACAAAAAGTAAAATCTTCATTTTGTTTAATAATTAAAGAATCAAAAGTTTTTGGAACATTTTCGATTATATTATTTTCTTCATCCTTATTTCCTACAATAATAATATTTTTAAAAGATGAATCAGGTGTAATATTTTTAAATTTAGTTTTCTCTTTACTATCTCTTCTTTTACTATCAATTTTTTTTCTTTTTATTTTACTCATTTGATTATTTTCAAAAACTTGACCATTAATTACAGAAAAGTTATTAGATAATATATTTTCTAATGTAATTTCTTTCATATCAAAAATTTTTTCATATTCAATTTTACTTCTTTCAATAAAAAATTCATTTACTTTACTTTCAATTGAAATTAGTTCCTCTTTTTCTTCTTCAATAACAGGTAATTGTTCTAAAGTATAATCTCTATCAATAACAGAGAAAACAATATTTTTTTGAATTTCAAATTCTTCCTCAAAATATATTTTTTCTTTTTCATCAATAAATTTAATTTCTTGATCACTTAATTCTTCATCTCTTTTTGGAGTAGAAAATTCTTTTTCTTCTTCTTCATTTCTTAATATAATTTCATTTTCAAATGAATCAACTTTTTCTTTTTTAATTATATTATCATTAGGTGCAATAATATTAATTGTTTCAAAAGTATAATCAATTTGTAAATGATCAAATTGATATCTTGTTATTTTTTTATTTGAATGTTTTCTACTATTACTTAAACTTTCTTCCATATCAATTTTACTAACTTTTATTTTTTTATAAATTGGTTCAATTGAGAACGATGAACTTTCTTCATCTTCATCTTCTTTTTCTTTCTCCTTTTCTTTTGTATATTTTTTAAATCTTTTATGTAAATTTGTTTTATCTTCTTTTTCTTTAATTAATATTTCTTCGTCTTCTTTTGATTTATTTTCATCATTTATTCTTTTATTAAGTCTTATTTTTCTTTCTTTTTTCTCACTTTTTTTCATTGGAATATTATTTTCTATTTCTTCTTGTTGTATATCACTCATTGTATTATTTGTTTGTTTTTCTTCTGGGAAAAGTATTTCTCCTTCATTTAAAGGTTCATCATCTATTTCAATTTCATTATCTGGAATTTGTGTTTTTTCATTTGGAAATTTATTTATTTTTGATTCTTTTAAATAAAATGCTTGAGTTGCAAATTTTTTCCTATTTTTCTCATCATCATAAAATAATTTCGTTGACGTTATATCAAATAATATATTTTTATTATCTATTTTCATCAGTTTTTCATCAAATTTTTTTGCTGAATTTTTTAGTTCTTTATATTTATTTAATAAATCATAATATAATTTTTCAAATTTTCTTTCATTTTCTTCTAATAGTAAATTCATTTTTATTCTCGAATTTTCATTTAATTCATCTAATAATCCTTCATAAGTAAATGAAGAATTTTTACTAATTTTTAATGTTTCTTTATCAAAATAATTTTTCCTTGTCACTCCTAAATTTAATGTCCTAATTCTACTAATTAAATCCATTTGATTACTTAAAAATTTATAAGGAATTCTTTTAGATGGTCTAAATGACAATTTATAAATTAAATGTTTGAAATTTCTTTTCAATATTTTATTATGTAAATTCATAAAATGTTCAATTAAAGCTTGTCCCTTATAAAACATAATTAATCTCACATATATAATTTTCCTTAACCAATAACCTCTCCAATAAGATTGAATTTTTTCTACTCTATAATTAACATTATTCAAATGTTCTCTAATAAATCTTTGTAATAAAATAATATGAGGTAATCTTTCTTTATAATAAGCATAATATTTCCTTTTCATTTCATCATTAAATTGATTAATATTTAAATCTACTTTTCCTCCTAAATTAGGTGATCTTGGTGAAGAATTTAAAGGTTTATAGGTTGAAATAGGACTTCCTTCATTATCCATAATAGATGAAACAGAATATAAGAAATTATTAGTAGTAGTATAACCTTGATTAGGATTTTCAAGGGTATTATATAAATATTGTTTATCTACAGAAGGTGTAGTTTGAATATATATATTTTTACTTCCTTGTGATGTATTATTGAAATTGTAATTATAATTTGTATTATAATAATTATTATAATTAGTATTGTAATTATTAAAATTATCCTTATAATAATAATTACTATTATTTCCATAATATGAAGGTGAATTTATATAACTTGTATTAGGTGATCGAATATTTGCAGTAATTTTTTCATCTGGAGAAACAAAAATTTCAACATTTCTTTGATGTGAATTTCTATATTGTCTAGGATTTTTTTGTGTATTCATATTTACAAAATTTTGAGCAACAACACCATCATTTTCATTACTTTTATAAATATCTAATATAGGGCTTGGTTCTTGATAATTATAATTATAATTATATCTATTAGTGGTATAATCCTTTTTTTGATTTTTTGAATTACTTCCAGGAATTTTAATATTATATTCTCTAGTAATTGAAGTATTATAAGGTTGATTTCTTAAATTCACATTGGGTGAATTGTAAACAGGTTTTTCATCAGTTTTAACAATATAATTACTCAACCTTTCTCTTTTTTGACTTTTAATATTGAGTAATTTTTTACTCGTGGAATTTAATTGAGTTTGTTCCATTTTACTAACAAGTAATTTTGTTGTTCCTTTTCTAGAACTTTCTGTTTGTTTATTATATAAATTTTCTTCATTTGAAATTGACTGTTCAGAATCAGTATCAATTACTACATTAGTTCTGTGATGTTCACCCAATGCGAGAACTCCTTTATTTCTTATTTTTTTAATTCCACGAAGTAAATTTTCTGGAGAAAGTTCTTCATTTTTCTTTCTTTTTGATTCAATATTTTTATATAATGATGTTTTTGAACTTGTGTTTACGTTTATTAATTTTTTATTTGGAGGGAGATTTTTGTATAAAGGAGTTTGATATGTTCCATATTTAGTGTTTTTTTGGGTTTTGTTTGATATCATCATTTTTTGATGGGTGAATTATTTTATTAAAAATTTTATATCTTATATATTATGGAATGGTTAAATTAATTTTTTATTTTTTTATTTTTTTTTCAAAGATTTTTTTTAGTTGGAGCTTATTTTTTTAAGTTAAGGTTAATTTTTTTATATTTTGAAAATGTGGAAAAATAATTAAATTGTAGTTTAATGATTTTATTTTTATTTATTGTTGTCTGGTCCGAATTAAAATCAGTTCGTTATTTTTTATTTTTTTTCATAATAATGTATTAAATTTAATTATTTATATGAATAATAATAAACAACTTAAGTAATCAAAAATGGGAATATATTTTAAATTAAATAATTAAATATTTTTTTAAAATTATATTTTCAACTTTCCATTATTATCTATATAAGCAATCCCTTGTACATTTTCATCTTCAATGTTAAAATTAATAGCAAAAAATTATGCTAAATTAACAATTAGCCCTCAAAAAATCATTGCAGTAGCAGAAGTACTGGAAGATATTGACAAAATATTTATGGAAAAAGTTTTTAAACAATCTGTTCATCAGGTTTATCAGGCAACTGAAGGCTTTATAGCCTCAACCTGCAAATACGGGCATTTACATATTAATGAAGATATTATATTTGTTCAAAAAGAGTATATTGATAAAGAAAACGGGAAATTTATACCTGTGATTACCGATTTTAACAGAACTTCTCAACCTGTTATAAGATATAGGTTAAATGATATTTTAACGGAAGATAAAGAACCTTGCCCTTGCGGGTCAAAATTTTTACGTATAAAAAAAATAGAAGGAAGATGTGATGATATTTTTTATCTTAAAAGTAATCTTTCTGACGATTTAATTCCTATTTTCCCTGATTTTTTATCAAGAGCTGTAATATATGCCAGCTCTGAAATTCAAGAATATAAAATTATTCAAAAATCACTTGAAGAAATAGAAGTTTATATTGACAGAAAAAAGGAATTTTCAAAAATTATGAATTCTTTAATTCAGTTATTTGAAAAATTTAATGTTAAAGTTCCCGAAATCAAATTATTAAATGAATATCAAGCTGACAGTAACAAAAAATTAAAACGTGTAGAATCCCATATACAAAAATCAGACTCCGATAAAACTTCTTGTTTTTTCAATGCCGATTTTATTTAAAATTCGTTTTATTAAGTAACATATTCCAAAACTCACAGAAAATATGAATATAAATTTAAACAGCATAAATAAAATATTCCCTGCAAAGCTATAAATATCATAAACTTGAGAAAAATTATTAATGAATAATTTATTGAATATCATTAAAACATACCAATGAACAAAGAATATTCCAAAACTGTATTTTGCTATTTTTGTAAAAATCTTGTTTATTTTTTTATGTTTGCGTATTTTTGAATCGTAGTGTTTTAAATATCCCAAGAGTAACAGTGATAAAAATATTTTTGAAATATCTCCGTTTTGGGGTAAATTATATTTTATAATATAAATATCAGCAATTGTTAATAAAATAAACAAAATCCATATTACACCTCTGTATCGATATAAATCCTTAATTTTATCTTTATTTGAAGAAAAATACATTCCTAATATATATACAA
>JAJJLH010002996.1:0-10559 GCA_023806865.1 Isotricha sp. YL-2021a | reverse complement strand
AATAAAGAACTAATTTTATATTATAATTTTTATTTTAATTGTTAAATATAAATTTATTTTTTGAAAAATATTTGCAATTGCAATAAAAAACAATAAAAATAAAAATAGTATAAATAATATTAAATGTCTCAAATAATATATATATTCGATTTATATGCTCAACCTTTTCCTCTTCGTTTTAAAAAGGAAAAAAAATACAAATCAAAAGTAGGTTTAATAATAGGAATTCTATCATTAATCTCATTCATTTTTTTCATAGGAAGAGGTTTTTTAACAATTTTTAATAGAAAAACATTTACAATAGTAGAAGAAACAAAATATTTATCTCATCCAATAACAAATTTTACAAATATCCCATTTTTATTACATTTACAACATATAGACACAGGAAACGATTATACATTTAATACAAGTGTTTTTGATATAACTTTAACTTTAATGATATATGAATATATAAATAATCAAATAACATATGAAACAAAAGAAATAAATTTAGTAAGATGTGATGACGAAAAATTTTTAAAAATATATCATGATTTTTATGATTATTCATTATTACATGAATACTTATGTCCAGATGTAAATGAAACTATTTATTTAGAAGGTGATTTCTCAGATGCTTCAACTGTACGTTATTTAACTTTAAAAATTGGAGTTTGTAATAATGATAATTGTATAAATTATGATGATATTTCTTCTCTTCTTGATAGAATAAAATTAGTATTTTATGTTAAAATTAATTTTCCAGTTTATAATGATTATTTATTTCCTATTAAACATTATTATAAATCATTTCAAATATCTTTATCAAGTACTCAATCAAAAGATTTTTCATATTATTATTTTGCTAAAAATTTCACTTCTGATAATGGTTTAATATTAGAAGATAGTAAAAAATATATTGTTTTTGATTATAATTCAGTGGAAAGTGAAATAACAACTTTTAATAATAAATTTTATTTAAGAGGAAGATTTTATGCTGATAAAAAATTTATAGGAATTAAAAGAACTTATGAAAAAATAACTGTTATGTTAGGAGAAGTTGGAGGAACTTGTAGTGTTATTTTTAGTATTTGTAATGGGATTACTGCTTATTTATTAAGAAATGTTATGAATGAAGATATTATTAATTTAGTTATTGATAGAAATACTCAAGTTCAAAATGAAAAAATGTTTAAAAAATGTCATAGTAATACCTATATTGCTGAGAAAAATTTAAAAAATAAATTTAAGAGCTTACAAAGAAAAATTAAGGATGAAACTTCTAAAACTGCTATTATTAGAATTAATAATTTGTATAATTATTCTAATAATCGTTTTAATTCTAAATATTTTACTTATTCTGAGAGAATTGAATTAAAATGGTATCATCATTTATTACCTATGGAATATTGTACTGGAAGTAGGGCATTTAAAAAACTAAATAAACATAAGGATTTTGTTTTTAAAAGTATAAGTTTAGAAAAATTTTTTGAAATTGATTTATTACAAAATGCAATAACTAAAATGAGTAATAGAGTAGGAAAAATTATAAATAATAATTCTTATCATACTAAAACTTATCAAAATCATTTTAAATTACAAAGTATTGAAAATGATAATAATAATTCTAATAATAATAATATTAATACAAATGAAAATGATAATATTAATACTAATCAAAATTTTAGAAGTAGTGAAAATAGAGAAAATATTTCTAAAGACAACCCTAAAGATAATATTACATTATCATCAATTAAATATTTAAGAAAAATTAATGTTTCTAATAGAAATATTTCTGATGTTTCATTTAATTCGAATTTTCATTTAAATAATAATAAAGAACCTGTTTTAAAAAAAATAAATTATAAATTGTGAAAATATTATGTTTTTTTTTGTTATAAATAAAAAAAAAATTTGTTTAAATAGTTATATTTAAGAAAATTAAAAATCAAATTATAATACTAGTAGTTATATATTAAAAAAATTAAAAGATTATATTTTTTTTCAAAAAAAAAATTTTTATTAAATGATATTTAAAAAAACTTTTTTTATTTAATAAACTTTTTCATTAACAACTTCTTCACCATCTTCTTCTTCTTCATTTTCAACATTTTCATTATGTCCATTTTCAACAGAATAATCTTCACTATTTTTTTCTTCTTTATTATTATTATTATCTTCATTTTCTTTTTCATTATTTTCAACTAAATATTTATCTTTTTCATCAATATTTCTTTTAATAATATTATTTTCATCATAATCTTTATTAATTTTTGGAATAAAAGTAAATTTATTTTCTTCAAAATTTTTTTTTCTTTTATTCATTGAAAAATCAATAATTTCTCTTTTTTGCATAAAATTTAAAATATCAAATAATTTATCAGAAGCAAAAACAAATTCTTTTTCAGTTAAAGTTTCATTATCTTGTTTTAATTCATCAATTATAGGTTGGAATATTTTATTAATATTTTTAGGTAAATTTTCATTATTAATATGAAATTTACTAATAATTCCATCTTGATCTTTATCAAGAATTTTAAATATTTTTTCAAAAGATTTTATTTTTTGTTTTTCATAAATTTCATTTGAAGTATTATTTACATAAACATAAGTTGAATTTTCTTTTTTATTTATTTCTTCTGCTAAATTTTTTTTATTTAATTCAATTTTTTGATAATCAGTATATAAATTAGAAAAAATATTAAAATTATTTGTATATTTTCTTTCATAATTATTATTAATAACAGGAGAAAAAAATTTTTGTCCTGTATGTTCGTCAATTTGATTTTCTACTAAATCTTTTATTTTTTTTTTTCTTTCAGTTGATTTTGATTGATAAGCATTTTGTCTTTCATTAAAAGGTAAATTTAATAAATCTGAATTATATTCATTATTTATTTTTGGTTTAAATAAATTATTATTATCATATATTTTATTTGAAAGATTATGAATATCAAATTGTTGTTTTTTATAATTTGAATATAATTGTTCGTATCTTGGAGTTAAATTATTTTTATTTCCTATTCTATTTTTATCCATTGTTATACTTCTTTTATTTATTTTTGGAGTGAAAGAATATTTTTTTTCAATCTCATATTTTTCTTTTAAATATTCAATTTTATTATTTACATAATCTTTATAATTTATTATATTATCTTCATCATTATATGATAATTTATTATTATATCTATTTGTTAATGCATTATATGAAATATTATTTATTTTTGGTTTAAAGGTACAAATTGTTTTATATTTTTTTTCATTATCATTTTTTAATTTTTCAATTTTATTATTTGTTCTTTCATTTATTTTTAATCCTTTATGATATAATCTTTCACCATAATTTAATATATAATTATTATTATTATTTGAAGAAGATAAAGGAGGATTCTTTATTGAATGAGATTGTGAATTAGTTAATTCATTTTCTTTTTCTAAATTTATATTATTATTTGTATTATTTGTATTAATATTATTATATTTATTATTATTTTGAATATTTTCATTATTATTTATTTGATTTGTATTTGTGATATATTTTATATTATTTGAATTTGTTGATTTATTTATTATATTTTCATTTGTTGCTATTGATAAATCTGATTTTGATGGTCTTTGTTTTGATTGACTTGATGCAGTTTGTGATAAATAATTTTTAATTTTTTTTGTATTTCTTATTTTTTTGTAACTTTGATTATTAATTGGTATTTTATTTTTATTATATGTTTGTTTTGATTTATAAAAACTTTGTTTTGTATTATTTTTAGAATTATTTTTTGAATTTAATAATTGTGAAAGAGCTTCAATTGTATTTTCTTTAATATTATTATTTGTAGTATTACTATAATTATTAGAATCTTGAAAATTATTTTGACTAAAATTATTATTTTGAGAAAAAGTATTTTGATTAAAATTATTTGGATTTATATTATTTTGATTAAAATTTTGAATACTTGTATTTTTAGCTTTAAATGCATTTTTTATTTCTTCTGTTAATTCTTGAAGAGAATTAAAATCAAGATTGTTTTGTAAACAAAATTCATATGCTAATTGTTCTGGTTTTGAGTCATTATATATTTTAAGGAATTTTTTTTCATTATCTCCTAATTCAATAGCAAGAATCATTATTTCTTGTTTATCAAAGTTTGTTGTTTGAAGATTTTCTCCTTTTTGTATTGGATTTATATCAGACATTTATTTTTATTATAAAATTTTTATTTGTTTTTTATTATGATAATTTAATATTGAAATAATATTTTATAATAATTATAAATTTTTTATCATTAATTTATTATATTTTAATATACTAATTTCCAAATTTATAATTTCCCTCCAAGAAAAACAATTAATTATTCATATATATATATTAAATTTATATTTTCTTTAATTAGATATTAACAAAGTTAAAAAAAAAAATTAAAAACAATTAATATAAAATTAATTAATTAACTAATAAAAAATCTCAAAAAAAAAAATCCAAAATAAAAAAATAAAAAAAAAAATGGCAAGTCATAAATACGATCATTTATTCAAACTTTTAATAATAGGTGAATCAGGAGTAGGAAAAACTTGTTTACTTCTTCGTTTCACAGATGATTCATTTACAGCAAATCACTTAACAACAATAGGAATAGATTTCAAAATAAAAATAATAAATTTAGAAAATAAATTAATAAAACTTCAAATATGGGATACAGCAGGACAAGAAAGATTTAGAACAATAACAAAAACATATTATAAAGGAGCACATGGAATAATTTTAACTTATGATGTAACTGATATAAATTCATTTAAAAATATAAGAAATTGGATTAAACAAATTGAACAAAATGCACAAAATACTGTTTGTAAAGTTTTAGTTGGTAATAAATGTGATAAAAATGATAGAGCTGTTTCATTTGAAGAAGGACAAAAATTAGCTAAAGAATATGGAATGGAATTTTTTGAAACTTCTGCTAAAAGTAATACTAATGTTAATGAAACTTTTACTTTCCTTACTAAAGAAATTTTAAAGAATAGTGAAACTAAAACTAAAAATGGAAATATTATTATTGATGATAAGGATAAAAAGAATTCGGTGAACAAAGGAAAGTGTTGTTAAGTTTTTTTTTATTTTTTTAAATTTTAAAAATTTTTTATTTTGTTTTTATTGAAAAATGAATCTTTATTTTTTTTATTTTTTTTTAATTATAAATTTGTTTTGTTTATTTTTTATATATAAAGAATTTAGTAAAAATTAAAAAGAAAGAATATATATTATATTATAATTACAAATTTATTTATTTTTTATTTTCCTATCAGTTGACATAAGTTCAATATTATTATATTTATATATATTCTTTTTTTTATTTATTTTCTCATTAATATTTTTCATTTTTTTATTTTTTTTTTCTGAATAAGTTGTTATTAAACTTCCTTTACTTGCACTTTTACTAATACAATTATTTTTATCAGAAATATTTATTTTTTTATTTATATATATATGAGGGTTTAATTTTAAAGATGGAATATAATTATTATTATAATTAATATTATTTTGAATATTATTATTATTATTAATAATTTCTTCATTGTTCGTACTTAAATTATCACTCTGAGTTATTAAAGTATTTTTTTCTTCATTTGAAATAATATTTTTATATAAATTATCCTGTTTAATTTTATAAATTGATTTTTTTTGATTAATATTTAATTTATCTTTTATCTTTTCTATATTTTTATAAATATTATCAATTTTATCATTTATTTTTTCAACTCTATAATTAAAACTATCTCTTATATTTGATAAAATCCCATATTTAATATCATCATTAAATAAATTATTATAATTTGATTTATATTCAATTTGTCCTAATTCTATTTTTTGATTTGATTTTTCACTAGGAATAAAATTTTTTTTTATTTGATTTAATTCTTCTTTTACAGTTATTTGACTGAAATTTGATTTTAATTTTTCATTTGTAAATTTTATATTCGATAATATATTTGAAATTATTTCTTGTTTATTATAATCAAATAGATTAAAATTATAACTAGATAAACTTCTTTTTTTCATTTTCATATTTGCAAATAAAATAAAATTTTTATTTTTAATATAAATAAATTTCATTAATTTAAAAAATAATAAATTATTTAAAATAAATTACACCTACTTCTACTTTTATCTTCATCTAAATCATAAATTTGTTCGTTTTTTTCATTTTTTTCTTTATAATTTGTTTTATATTCGAATAATTTAAATAATATATCTTCAAAAGTTTCATTTATTTGTTTATATTCATTATCTTCTATCATTAATAAAACATTTTGATAAGAATAAAGTAATTGTTTTTTATTTAAAAATTTTTTGATTTTACTTTCGTTAAATTCTTCTATTATATTATTTTTATTTTTATAAATTCCTAAAATATAAGTTTCTACTTTTTCTGGACAATATTCTTTTATATATTCAATTACTTTATTTAATTTTATAAAAGAATTTTTTTCTTCAATATCTACTAAAATAAAATAAGCATCAACTATTAAATTAATAGAATAAATTTTATTTAAATCATTTAATTTATAAAAAAAAATATTTGCTGTTCTCCCAGCTTTAACTTGATAAGTAAATGAAATAAAATTATTTTCTGGGTTATCTTTATCATTATTAATTTTTTTTCCTACAACAATATGTTCATTAATAAAAATATCTATTATTAAATCATTAAGTTCTTTTTCTTTATTTTCTTGATTTTCTTCTTTTTCTTTGTCTATTTCATTATTAAATGAATTAATATCAAAAAAAAGTAATTTTAATTTCATTGTCAGAATATTATTTTTATTTTTTTATTTTTAAAAAAATAATAATTTTTATATAATTTCCTTGATTCATGATTAATAAAATAATAAATAAATAATTTATAAATATAATACCTTAATTAAAAAATGAGTTTTCAAAAATGTATGTCATCAGATTTAACAAAAATACAATCATCATTTAAATCAAATTTAAAATTTCACTCAACTGAAAAAAAATCAGAACTTGATGAAATAAAAATATATAAAAACTTACAAAAAATAGACAAAAATGAATCAAAACCTCAAAATATACAAAAATGGTATATAAGAAATAGATTAAGTGTATTAGAATTAATAGAAAAATTTGGTAAATTATATGAATTTACAAATCATACTTTATACGCAGCAATAAATTTTACAGATAAAATATTAACAAATGAAAATGAATTAAATCAAAAAAATTTAACTTTAATAGTAATAGCTTGTTGTTTAATGGCTTCAAAATTTGTTGAAAATGATGCATTTGATATAGATTTAAATGAAGTAATTTCAATAACAAAAAGTATGAATTATACAATTGATGATTTATATCAAAGTGAAATTTATGTTGTTAAAAAATTAAATTATAATCTTCTTATTCCTTCAGTTTATGAATTTATACAATATTTAAATATAATTGGTGTCTTTTATCAAGGAGAAATTAAAAATATTAAAAGAGTTTCTAATGATATTCAAGAAATTACTAGAAAAGTTATGTTTCATGAAATTTCTTTAAAATATCCTAATGAAGTTTTGGCTATGGGAATTATAAAAGGAATAAGGAAAAAATATGATTTAGATAGATCAAATATGAAAAAGATTTTAAAAAGATATAATTTTACTTATGATAAAAATTTATTTGATAATTGTTATGATGATATAAGAGTAGTTGCCTTAGGTTTAAAACCAAAAAAACATCATCATCATAAGAAAAATAAAGATAGTGATAAAAAAAATAAAGATAATAGTAATAATAATGATAATAATAATATTGAAAATAATAATAAAGATAATAATGAAAATAAAAATAAAGAAAATTTAAAAAAAACAAGTTTTTTAAGAAAATCAATATCATCAAAAAGTACAAAATTATATAGTTCTCAATTAAAAACAATAGAAGAAAATCCAAAAAATAAAAGAGAAATAAGTTCAAATAAATTAAATACAATATATGAAAAAGATTTAATAAAAGAAGAAGAAAAAAAAAAAATATATCATAGAAGTAATACAAAAGGGAAAAAACAATCTCCAAATTCATCTTTAGATATTTCAAGTGATGAAGATAATAAAAATCATTTTGAAGTTCATACTGAAGAAGTAAATAAAAGAGAATTAGATAGAACAAGAAAAAAAAAATTAAGTGTTAGAATTAATGAAAGTATTAATCAATATTTTGAAGATAATTCACCAACATCAATTAAATTATCTAATCAACCTATTAAAAAAGAAAAAGATAAATCAAGAAAAATTAAACCTGTTAATAAAGATAAAATTAATTTTCCTTTTTCTATAAAAAGAGCTAAAAAAATTTCTTTTGTTTCTCCTAATTATAAAAGTAATTATGATAATATTGAAGTTAATGAAAAATTATATAAAACTGTAGAAATGAAAAATAAAAAAGTTGAAGAAGAAGAAAGTGAAGATGATAATAAATTCCATAAAGTAAAAAGTCAATATGATTTAAAACATAATAATTTAAATAATCAAAATACTCATTTTACTCAAATAAATAATAAAGGCTATAAGACTCCTATTTATATTGAAGAAAAATAAATTAATTTTAATATTTATTTTGAATTTATTTATGATAAATATTTTAATCTTGAATAATAGAATTTATATTTAATTTATTAATAATGAAATATTACTTTTGAGTTTGTTATTTTTTTGATACAATTAAATGTTATATGAAAAAATAACTTTTTGTTATTATAAATTATTAAATAATCTTTAAAGTTATTTTTAAAAATTTAAAAATTAAAAAAAAAATATTAAATGTTTTTATTTTTTTATTTAGGATAATTAGTAATTTTAATATTATATTTTTCTATTTTTCCTCCTGAATTATTATTTGTAAAATAATCTTTTGAAGACTTCCATCCTTGAGGAAATTCTCTATAATGATATTGAGGATCTGTAATTTGTTTTTTTAATTGCATTTTATTATAATTATCATTATCTTTAAAGTTTTTAAATTTTTTTTTTGGAAAATTATTTACTTTGTATTTTTTTCTTATTTGAAAACTACTATTATTACTCATATTATTGTTATTTATTTTTAAATTATTTATTTCATTTTCATTTATTTTTTCTATTGTATTTTCTATTTGAGTTAAATTTTCTTCTGAAATTTCACCAGACATTAATTTTTCCATATAATCATCTCCTAATTTTATTTTTAAAATATTTGATATATTATCTTTTTTTTGGCAAATTTCTATTATTTTTTGTATTCTTGATATTTTATTTTTTTTTTCTATAATTTCTTTTTCTTTTTTTTCTTCATTTTCATTTTTTTCTGATATTATATTTTCATTTATTATATTATTATCTTTTAATTCATTTTCATTATTAATATTATTATTATTTAAAGGAGGAGGATTTTTTGATTTTAAAAGACCGTATCTATTGGCGCCTTGCATTAGAATATTAACTTTACCTTCTAAAAAAAGTTGTTCGGCATCTTCAGCTCTGTCTCCTGCATATATTAAAAGCCCTTTTTTGGTTAAATCTTGTAAAAAATTCAGCTGATTTATAAAAAGAGGAGCATCTATAAGGAGCTTAGCTTTCTCAGGATCTGTAAATCCATTAGAGTAAGAAGCAAAAGGAATATTGTGAATGACAGAAAAATTTTCCAAAACGTAAGCTGCAGGCCAGGCAAAAGTAAAGCCCCCTAAGCCTTTTTCCTGGAGTTGTTTACTAAATTGTGCGATTTCTTCCCATGTTTCAGGAGCTCGATCAGGAAGACCGGCCTGTTTAAAGGCTTCTTTGTTATAATAAAGTGCAGAAACGGAACAATTAAAAGGATAAGAAACCATCTTACCAAAAAAACTATAAAAAGACCGAATGACAGGAAAAAAAGAGATAGCATCTACATTTAAAATGGTATGAATAGGGATATAAAGAGCTTTGTGTTTATACATAGAAACGCTATTATATTCAGCGATCATGGCGATATGAGGGAGAGGATACGTTTTTCCTGAAATTAAATTTTTAAAACTTTCTGTGTAATCTCCACCAGCTTGTAGTATAATATATCCTTTAGAATCAGGGCGTTTATTGTAGTTTTGTATAAGCTCGTATAGTTTTTTTTCTAAAAAATCTCCTGGTTTAAACGCATGTTGGAAAATAATAATAGGCTTATTAAAATCAACATTTGTAACAGGCCAAAATAAGGCTGATATCAGAAAAAACACGGGAATAATTAAAACAAATTTTTTCATAATAATTGCTTTTTGCATATAAAAGCGAGTAAAGTAAGGCATATTTTTAAATAACGTGTTTATATATACATCAGATGCGCAAAAAGTATGTATACTTGAGTAAAGAGATAGAGATTAAATGGCTGATACTATTGAGATAAATGACGGGCAGACATACTTTATTTTACCTTTAAGAGATATCGTTGTTTTTCCCCATATGGTTGTTCCTTTATTTGTAGGGCGTGAGACGTCCATTGTCTCTATTGAAAAGGCTATGTCGCAAGATAAACCTATTGTTCTTGTAACCCAAAAGGATGCTTCTATAGATACGCCTTCTCC
>JAJJLH010002995.1:0-10564 GCA_023806865.1 Isotricha sp. YL-2021a | reverse complement strand
AAATTAAAATATATTTTTTTATTCATAAAAAATGATATAAAATAGAAATGTATACATTAAACATGAATAATTATCCATCAAATGAAGAAACATTAATCCATTCATTAGTAGATGATATTTATCAAGCAGAATCAAAAATAACAGAAATTAATCAAAATCAACTTGAATATAATGAAAATAATCAACAACAAATAGAAATAAAGAAATTAGAAGAAGAAAAAGATAAATTAAAAAAAAATTTAATTTTCAAATTTATCATTTCTTGATTATATTTATATTTGCTCATTCAAATTCATAATTAATTCATTATTATTATAATTAAATTATAAAAATCATTAATATTATTATTAATTAAATCATTCATATTTTCATTATTAATTTCATTAATATAATTAATGTCATTAATTCTATTATTATTATTACTATTATTATAATTATTATTATTATTATTATTATTTAATTGTATTTTAGTAACAAATTTAGGTGTTTTCTTAGTATGTTTTCTTCCTAACCATTTTCTAACTAATTTCTGAATATAAATTGTAGATTCTCTTTTCTTTAAAAATGTTAATCTTCCATGATAATTTTTAAATTTTCTTATTAATTTATCTGCTGCTTTCTTTAAACTTTTATATTTATTCTTCCTTAACCAATTTCTAACAAATCTTTGTAAAAATCTAATATTTTCTTTTTTCCTTTGATAAATATCATTATCATCTTCTTCTTCATATTCTTTTTTTTGAAGTGAATTAATAATTGTCCCACTTGCTGAATCAACAGTATATTTTATTTTAATTTGTTTAATTAAAGTATCTAAAATTTGAATATCATTTAAATCCATTGTTTTTTTATTTAAACTAATATTTAAAGCTGATTTTAAAACATCAAAATCATATAAATTTTTTTTATCTTCTATTTCATCTAAATCATCAATAATATCAATTAATTTAATTAAGCAATTTAAATTTCTTTTTCCAGCACAAATTTCATAAGGTGTTAAATTATCTTTTGATTTATTATTTACATCTATATTATAATTATTTAATAAATTTAAAGTATTTTCATAATTTAAAGCACAAACATAATGTAATATATTATATCCTTCATTATCTAAAAAGTTATATAAATAAGTTTTATTATATTTATTTAATTTAAAAGAAATTTCTTTTAATACTATAATCATATTTTCTTCATTAAAATTCATAAAATTATTTTCTTTAAGAAAAGATAAATTTATGTTTTCGTTTTTTTTATCTTCTATAAAATTAATATGTGAAATTAAATAATCAAATATTTCAATTATATGATGCATAATTTCTTGTTGTGAAAAAGAGAAAATTTTATAATTATCTTTAACTTGAGAAATATACTTTTCTTCATTTAAATAATTTTTAACATATTTAAAATACTTTTTATTATTTTTATCATAAAAAGAAATTTTTTTTAAAGATTCACTTTTAGTTCTTAAATAAATATCAATAACAATTTCTTTTTCATTTTGAGGAGGAATATCACAAGATAAAATATTATTAGATATAATTTGACAAGTAACAAATTTATTTCCAAATCCAATACTCATAATTGAATTCATTACTAATAAATCATTTAATGTTAATAAAGTATCAATTATTATAAATAATCTTCCTTTATCATTTCCTTCAATAATATTATCTGGATTAAAGTCTTTTATTTTAATTGGAGTATCTAAATTAATATTAATTATTGAAGGTGAAATTTTTTTATTTTCCTTTTGAATAAATCTATAATGTATAAAAACATATTTTGGATTTTTAATTAAGTAATAAATTCTCCTATGAAAATTATCTGATGATGAATATGAACATTTTATTTTATTTAAACCATTTATTTTCATATCATAATATGATGTTTTTTTATATGGTAATGATTTGGATAAAAAATAATTTAAATTTGAATATTTTGTAATATAATATGAACCATTTTCAGGTTGAAAGGAATTTGGATTAATTATAATTGGTTCATATGATATTTTAATATCTTTATTTTTATTTAATTCATCTATGTTTTCTAATAATAAGAAAACATCTTTTGAATTTAACCATTTGTTATTTAACATTTTGAAAAAAGAAGAATTAAAAATAACTTTATATTCCATATATATATTTTAATATTGTTTGTAAAAATATTAAATTTATAAATAAAATAAAATAATAACTATTTACACAACACAATTCATTTTTTAAAAGAATACATTTTATGTTTAATATTATTTTTTCATTTTGAAACTTAAAGTTTCATAAATTTTTTCATAGTCTTCTCCATTTTGTATATATTTAGTAATTTTATTATCTAATTCACTTTCTTTTATGTTAAAAACATTAATTGGATTATTTTTTGATTTAATATTATAATTTTTATTTAGGAAATTGGTATTATTAATGTTATTATTTTTTACATAAAATACTTCGTTTTCATTTGACAATTTTGTTTCAGTAGAAATTATATTTATATTATAATCTGATAATGGAATTTTTTTATCTATATTATTATTTATATTATCATTTAAATTTATACAAATATTAATTGAGTTAATATTATCATTTGAATTAATTTCCTCAATTATATGTT
Organism: Isotricha sp. YL-2021a; assembly: GCA_023806865.1. Lineage (NCBI taxonomy): Eukaryota > Ciliophora > Litostomatea > Vestibuliferida > Isotrichidae > Isotricha > Isotricha sp. YL-2021a. The sequence goes on along the minus strand of JAJJLH010002995.1, from coordinate 7,957 downwards.
TTACTGAAGGATGCTTAAATTCACTCCTATGAAAATTTAATAAGTTTTTCGAATTGGAAATTCGATTATTTTTTGCTTTTTCTAATAAAATAGATGACATTTATTTTATTATTATAATATTTTGAGATTTTTAATTTTTTAAATAATTTAAACAAAATATTTAAGAATGAAAATAAATTTAATATGTATCATGGATGGAAAAATAAATCAAAAATTAATTTTCAAACTCCAATTTTAAAAAGTGTAATTTTATATACTAATAAACTTATTAGAGAGAAAATATTAGAGGTCAATCTTTAACATCTAAGAATAAAGAATCAAAAAAAGAATTAGATAAAATTTTTAAAGATTATCCTAATAAAATATTAAATTCAAATCAAACAAATAATTATAAAAAAAATCAAAATGAAAAAACAACAAAAATAATTTTTAATCCAATATCTGAAAATATAAAATTCAATCAAAAAAATATAAATTCATTTCAATTTAATTATCATAATTTAACAAAACCAATTATTAAAGGAAAAAATAATCAAATTAATAATAAAAATCAAATGTTATTAAATAACTCACCAAGAAATAATTTAAGACATAGTATAAATTTAAAAACAAATATAACTATTCTTAAAATTTATCAAAATTCATCTAATAAATTTTTTCCTAAAAAAATTAAAACAAATACTCAAAGTAATAGTATATCAATAAATGAAGAAAAAAAAAATAAAGAAAAGAATAATTTAACTGATAAAAAAAATAATAATATATATAATGAAATTTATAAAACTCGTAATTTTTCATATAAAAAAAATATAAGACATAAAAGTATGAATAATAAAATAAATAAAAATTTTGATAACTTTATATTAAAGAAAGAAAATATTTCATTTATAAAAAAATATAAAAACAATATTCAAAAAATAGTTTTTATTCAAAGATGGTGGAGAACAATAAGTTGTATAATATTAATACAAAAAGTTTTTCGAGGTTTTTTATTTAGATTTAAAAATATGAATATATTTAAAATAAAAGTGAATAAAAATTCAAATATAAGAAAAAGAAATATTCCAAATTTAATACATAGAATTAATATTGGAAAAAAATTATTAAATTCTTCTATTGAAGATAATATTAAAATTAGACATTCTTTTTCAAAAGATTTTCAATTAAAAACAAATTTTAAAAGATTAAATAGTTATTCTGGACTTGATTTACTTTTAGATGATATTAATAATTCAATTAAAAAAGTAAAAACAAATAATTTTATAATTACTTCCCAATATAATTTTTCAGTTATTGACAAAAAAAAAATAAAGAATCCTAAAAAAAATAACAACAAATCAAAAATAAAAAAATCCCATTCCCAAAAAAAAACAAAATAAAACATAAAAAAACAAATAATATTTTTTTAATATTAAACAAAAAAAAAAAAAAATAAAAAATTAAAAAATGTTACCAACAAAAGGCCCACCTTACACATCAACATCAACAACAGCAAATTTTGGTTCTCGTGCAATAAACCAAATAAAAGACATAAATATAACAAATAAAGTATCAAATTATAGAAATGATGGTTTTGGAAGAGACAATTATATAAAATTTCCAAATGGAGGTTTTTATCATTCATGGAATAATAATTATAAAACAATATATTATAACAAATTATCAATGACAGAATATTTAAAAAGTACAAATATAAATCCTAAATTTTCTATTTATAAAAGTAATGGTTGGGGAAGAGATTCTTATATTTTTAAAAATTGTGGTGGATTTTTTCAATTAAGACCTGGGAATTATAAAAAAGAATTTTTTGGTAATTTAAGAAATTATAATTATGATCCTTTTGTTAATGAAAATATTAATCCTAAAAAAAATGATTATTTAAGATATGTTAGAATGTATAGGAAACCTAAAGAAGTTTTAGCTTCTAAAGAATTGTTAAAAAAACAAAGGGAAACTTCTAATAGATTGGCTAAACCTAGGTATGTTAAAACTGTAAATTAAATTTTTATTTTTCTTGAATGGTGTTTGTTTTATTTATTTATTTTTTTTTTATTTTTTTTTTAAGTTTTTTTTTAAAATAAAAAATAAGGATGAGTGATAATAAAAATAATGAAGAATTTAATGAAGATGAAAATGAAGAATATGATGATAATGTTAATGATAATTATGATAATAAATATCAAACTGAAGAAATTGAAGGTACTGAAAATAATAATGATGATAATAATGAAGATGAAAATTATGAAAATAATGAATATGAAGAAAATGAAAATGAAGATATTAATCAACAATTAAAAAGGAAAAATCAAATGATAGAAATTACAAATTCTGAAAATATAAATGACGATGATGATGAAAATATAAATAATAAAAATAAAAAAATTAAATATAAAGAGAGAGATAATAAAAAAACAAATAGTATTAATGCAAATTATTATTCAAAAAGTTCATTATATAATAGTAATAATAGTTTAAATAGTAATATAATAAATAAAAATACTATATCAACTAATAATGAAAATCAAATTTTTTATGAATCAATTCAAAAATTATATACTGAATTATTAGAAAAATATAATAATCTTTTAGAAGAAAAAACTGAAATTGTAGAAAAATTAAATAATGAAATTTTAGAAAATGAACATAAAAATACTTATATTCAAATATTAAAAACATCTCTTGATAATTTATCAAGAAATCAAAATATAAGAAATAAAAATAGTAAAATTACAAATTTAGAAAAAAATAAAAATCAAACATATTCAGAAATTATTTTATCAATTCCAAAATTACAAAATGAAATTGCTTCATATAAAGCAGAATTAAATAATTTAACCGAAAAATTAAATGAAGTTACAAATTCAAAAAATGATATTGAAAAACAATTTAAAACTTTAAATCTTAATTATGATAATTTATCAAAAAATAATGAAAATTTAAATTTGGCTTTAGAAGAAACAGAAAAAGAAAAAAATGAAAAAAATAAAATTATTAATGAACAAGAAGAAAAAATTAATAATTTAACAAATAATTTAAATGAATTAAATAATATTAAAGAAAAATATAATATATTATTAAAAGATAAAGCAGTTTCAGATACAGAAAATCAACAATTAAAAATTGATATCAACACAAATAAATTATTAGTTGAAGAAATTTCAAAAAAATTTGAAGAGAATAAATTATTACTTTTAAATAATCAAAATGAAATAAAACATTTAGAAGAAAATTTAAATGAAAAAAAAGAACAAAATGAAAAATTATTATTATCAAATAAAGTACTTAATGATTTAGTTACAGAAAATAAAATTTTAATTGAAAAATTAAATACTGAAAAAAATTTTATAAAAGAACAAAGTGAATTAAATAAAAATACTTATAATATGTCAATTAAAGATAAAGATAATAATATTAATTCAATGACTGAAAATAATACTAATTTAAAAAAAGAAAATTCAAATCTAATTTCAGAAAATACAAATTTAAAAAATGAATTAAAAAAATTAAATTCAAAATATGAAGAATTAAAATCAAATTATGATAAAATTATCTCAAAAAATGAAAATATAAATAATGATTTAAATTTAAGTACAAAAAAAATATCTGAATTAAATTCAAAAATATTGTCTAACGAAACAACAATTGATGTATATAAAAATCAAGTTGATTCTTTAAATAAACAAATACAAAAAAATAATTTTGATTATGATAATAATTTAAAAGATTATAATAATAAAATAACAGAATTAACTTTAGAAAATGACAAATTTAAAACATTATTAGAAGAAAATTCCTTATCAAAAATAACATCACATGATTATTTAACATATAATACAAAATTAGCAATTAAAAATTGTTTAATATCATCAAAAAGATTAATAGAAAATACACAACAATCATATAATGATAATGAAAGAGAATATAAAAAGTTTTTAAAAAATGTTGAAGAATTAGGTCAAGATTTAGAAATTTGTTTTCAAACATTTTCTCGTTTTGATAATGGACAAAGAGAATTAATAGAAATGAATAATAAATATAATAGATTATATAAAGAAATGATGTCTTATAGAAATGATAATAAAAAATTATATGATAATTATGTTCAATTATATAATATTCATGAATTATTAAAAAATGAAAGTGATTATTTATTAAAATGTTTAAAGGAATATTTAACTCTATATATAAATAAAAAAGAAATATCTGAATCTTTATTAAGGATTATTGATTATGAAGTTAATTTAATTTATTATAAAAATGATTTAAATAAATTAAATCAAAGAATAGAAAACATTAAAAATTATATGACCAATGATGATATTGATTCAATTATGCTATTAAGAAATTTAGAAATTGATAAAGATAATTTAGAGAAAAATATTAACTCAATGATAAACAATAAAAATAAATTAGAAAAAAAAGTAAAAGAAGAAAAAATAGATGATATGAATATTATTTAATTTAATTTTTTTATGAAAAAAATAAATATGTTAATATTGAATTTATATTTTTATAATTTATTTGTCAATAATTAATGAATAATCATGAATTTGTTTATCTATATCTTTTATTATATTTTCAACTTTTTCTTGATATTGTTTTATTTTAATAAAATTATCATTAATTTGATCTTTTATTCTTAAAACTTGGGAAAAAATATATTTTAAAAATTCTTTACTTTTATCAATAATATCATTTATTTTCTTTTTATTTCCTTCATTTTTTTCTATAATTTCATCAAATAATGAATTTAAATTATTATATAAATGAGTATAGTAATTTTTAAATAAAGGTAATTTTTTATCACTTAATTCTTCTTCATTTCTTTCATCATTAATATAATTCTTTAAATCATAAACAAAATTTAATGTATGATTAAGATTTAAACTCATATAATCAACATCAGAAATATTATTTATTTTTAAATTAAATAAAGAAATCAAATCTAAAATTTTATGACTTTTATCAAATATTTCTTCTTGTGAAAAAATTAATATATTTTTCATTATATCTTTTTCTTTTTTAAATTCTTTTTCTTCTTCTAAAATATGTTCTTCATATTGTTCTAATATTATTTTCATTTTATCACCATAATTTTGACAAAATTCATTTTCATCTATTTTCATGTAATTATTTTCTTTATTTAAAGTCATCCCAACTACAGTTGGTAAAATATAATTAGAACATAAATTCTTTTGAAATTCATTATTATATTTATTTAATGAAAAACTACAATCATAAATTGGATATTTTGAATTATAACATTCATCAAAAATATTTTTATCATCTTTTTCTGGATCAATATTATATAATAAATTTTTTGAAGTAATACAATTATTAAATTTATTTATTATTTCATAACATTCATTTGAATTTTCATAATCAAAATTTGTTTTACAATAATTTTGAATATTTTCTATTGTTGTTTTTATTTCTTTTGATTTTAATTTTTGTAAAATTGAATTTGTTGATTTATTTTCACAATTTTTATTATGATTATTTGAATAATAATATGTACAAAAATATCTATTTATAAAAGAGAAACAATAAGGATTATTTTTTTTTATTATTTCTGTATTTGCTCCTAACATTTCATAATTATTTTGACAAAATTCATATATATTAAAACTAGAATCTCCTAATAATTTATAAGTAGATAAAATATTTTTGCAAATTAAATCTGTTTTTGGAGAAGACTTTTTATTATTATTTAAGTCAATATCTTCTTTTGTTTTTGGTATATTTAATTGAAATTGATTTTTAAGATTTGTTTCTGCTGAATTTAATATTAAAAAAAATGAAATAAATAAAAAATTTGTAAATGACATATTATTATTTTTAAAATATAGCTGTTTTAATTTATTTATTTCCAGTAAAAAATAAGCAATAAATATTTAAAAAATAAATTTAAATTTATCAAATAGTTTTTTTTTTAAAAATTTTTAAAAAAAATTAAAGGTTAAACATAATTTATTTTTTATTTGTTTAAAAATTTTTATTATTGTTACCTAATCAATTATATAATCTTTGTTTTACTTATTTAAAAATTACATAAAATCTTAATTTAATCAGGAGCAAAAATTTTTATGGCAGCTTTTGACGATTTCACAAAACTAGACATCAGAGCAGGAACTATAATAAAAGCCGAGTCATTCCCTAAAGCAAGAAAGCCAGCTTATAAATTATTAATCGACTTCGGGAGAGATATAGGCCTGAAACAATCAAGCGCACAAATAACTGAACACTACAAACTTGAAGACTTGCCCGGCAAGAAAATTTTAGCAGTCGTAAACTTCCCAGCTAGACAAATTGCTGACTTTATGAGCGAAGTATTAGTACTAGGCACTTATAGCAACGGGGGAGTCGTCTTAATAACTCCTGACAAGAGCGAAAATGTTAATAACGGTGATAAATTAGGGTAAAATTCCCCTCCTGCTGAGAAATAATATAACAGAAAGGGGAATAAATTTTTACTTACTTCAACACGCCTAAAGCCGCCTGAGCCGCCGCAATCCTAGCAACTGGAACTCTAAACGGTGAACATGATACATAATTTAAATTAAGCGAATGACAGAATGCAATACTTTCAGGATTCCCCCCGTGTTCTCCGCAAATTCCGACTGATAAATTAGCGTTTACTTTGCGGCCCTTCTCAACAGCCATTTTTACGAGCTGCCCCGGCCCGTCGCGATCAAGTACAGCAAACGGATTTTCTTTGAAGACTCCTTTGTCAATGTACTGGAATAAAAATTTATTCTCTGCATCATCGCGTGAATATCCCAGTGTCGTTTGTGTCAAGTCATTCGTCCCGCATGAGAAGAACTGCGCATATTCTGCTAACTGGTCAGCAACAAGTGCCGCTCTTGGAACTTCTATCATAGTCCCGACTAAATACGAGAATTTTACGCCGCTTTCTTTCATGATTTCATTTGCGATTCTGTCGGCCATCTCTCTAAAGAATTTCATTTCAGGTTTAGTCCCGACTAAAGGAATCATTACTTCAGGTTTAACTGTAATATCGGCCTTAGTGAGTTCGACAACTGCCTCAAAAATTGCGCTCATCTGCATTTCGTAAATTTCAGGATAAATCATTCCCAGACGGCAGCCCCTGAATCCTAACATCGGGTTATTCTCGTGTAACTGGTGAACTTTTTCGAGAGTGTCATTTAAGCGTTTTGCTTCAGGTGAATCGGGAGAAACTTTCTTTAAGTCTTCGAGTATATTAGGCTCCTTAGGCAAGAATTCATGCAACGGAGGATCCAGCAGTCTTATAATAACTGGCAGGCCGTCCATAGCTTTGAAGATTCCTAGAAAATCATTTTTCTGCATGACCTTCAATTTTGCCAGAGCGTCTTTGCGTTCTTCTTTGCCCGACTCGCTTGTCCCTAAAGCAACGACTAAACGCTGCATAACCGGCAATCTATCAACGCCCATAAACATGTGTTCAGTCCTGCAAAGTCCGACACCTTTTGCACCGAATTCGCGCGCCCTCTTTGCATCTTCCGGAGTATCTGCATTTGTCCAGACCATTAATTTTGCGTTCTCGTCTGCCCATGTTAATAATTTCTTGAAGTCATCGCTAAATTCAGCGTCAATCATTTTTGCTTCTCCAGCGAGTAAATTTCCTGTTGTGCCGTCAACTGTTACCCAGTCGCCTTTCTTGAATACGCGATTATCAACTGTTAGAGTCTCTTTATCAACGTCAATTAATGCGCTCTCACAACCGCAGACGGCCGGCTTACCCATTCCGCGCGCAACTACAGCAGCATGACTCGTCATTCCGCCTCTTGACGTAACTACTCCATTTGAAGCAAATAACCCGTGAATATCGTCCGGGCTTGTTTCAGGACGTGCTAAGATTGTCGGTTTATTCTGTCTTGACCATTCTTCGGCCTCATCAGCAGAAAATACGAGCATTCCCGCACCTGCACCAGGTGAAGCCGGGAGTCCCTTTGCG
>JAJJLH010002994.1:0-10572 GCA_023806865.1 Isotricha sp. YL-2021a | reverse complement strand
TAAACTAAAATTATTTGAATATGTTGGATTACTAAAATTAATATGATTATTATTGAAATTTAATTTTTTTAAAATTAAATTATTATCATTATTTATTTTTTCATTAATATTTTTGGAACTATTACTTTTTTTAATTTTAATTTTTATCAATTCACTAAAAACATTTTGTCTAAATTTATTAAATGAAACAAAACTTAAATTAGGATTTAAATTAACTTTTTTTATTCTATTTTCAATATTTTTTTTATAATTATATTGTTTTAAAAAATTTTTAGTAGAATATGATGATTTAATAGAAAGAAATTTTTTATATAATAAATCATTAATTTTATTTATTTCTCTATTTCTTTCTATTTTATTAAAGCAAAATTTTTTTTTATCAAAAGCAGGACAATATATAGGAAAAGTTTCATCTAAACTATAAGGTGACTTTTTTTCAGCAATAGATAACATTCGATTAAATATTATTATATTTTCATTATTTATTTTTTCCAAAATATCTTTTTTAAATCTTTTTTTACTTATATTATTAGATAAAAAATAAGGAATTGGTTTTGGTTTATCATTAATTTTTGATTTTGCTTGAATTAATCTTTCTAAATGTGATTTATGAGATTTGAAACAATAAAATGAATTTACATTACTATTACTTATTTGACAATTCCACATTTTTAATTTTTTTTATATATATTTTAAATCACAAAAAAATATATTATTATTTAGCTTAATAATTTTTTATTAACCATATTTTATAATAATACTTTATTTATTCCATATGAATAATATATTATAATTTTATAATTATTTTAATTATATAGAAAAAATATTTATCTCTGAATAAAATAATTAAACAAAGGTTTAAATAATTATTTTTTTTTATTAAAGAAAAAAAAATGATATATAATGATAAACATAGAACAATGGGAATTTTATCATCAAAAAAACCTCAAAAAAATAATTTATTATTTACACCTCAACAAATAAATCCAAAAAGAATAGTCCATCAAAAAACTATAAATATAACAGAAATGAATGAAGAAAAAAATTCAAAAAATGAAAAAAATGATGATTTAACATTAAAAGAACAAATAGATACATTAAAAGAAAAAGAATCAAATAATACAGAAAATTTAATTAATTATGAAATAATAGATGATGATGGTAATTTAAATATACGAAAATCACAAACAAAAAGAAATGATTCAATATCAAAAAGTCCAAATAAAGAAACAAGAAAATCTTTAGAATTATTTGAAGAAAATTTTGATTTTTTAGTAAAAAGAATTCAAGAAGAATCAACATTTAATAAAAATGAAGAAAAACAAGAAAAAATAAAAAATATTAAAGTAAGAAAAAGACATTCTTTAATAATTCAAAAAACAAAAACAAATGAATTAATATTATCAAAAAATTTAATAAAAGTAGTAGAAGCATTAGAAGATGAAGCAAAAGCTTTAACAAATATAGTAGAAATATCAAATTTTTATGATTACACAAATTATTGTTTTGAACAAATACATAAAATTTTAAAAGAAAATGATATAAATACAATAAAAAAACCAAATAAAGTAAAAATTTTCAATCCTGGAAATCATAAAAAATTAGCAGTTTTTGATTTAGATGAAACATTAATTCACTCAGTAACAGATTTAAATAAAAATCATCAAAATAATATAATTACAATAAGAACTCCAACTGGAAAAATGGCAAAAATTGCTATAAATATAAGACCAAAATGGAAAGAAGTAATAAAAAAAGTTTCTAAATTTTATACTATTGTTATTTATACTGCTTCACATTCTTCTTATGCAAATGGAGTTTTAGATTTTTTAGATCCTGAAAATAGATATTTTTATAATAGATTATATAGAAATAATTGTATTGTTGTTAAAAATAATGGAAGAGATGCTTATATTAAGGATTTAAGTATTTTTGAAGGTTTTGATTTAAAAAATATTTTAATTATTGATAATTCTGTTTTATCTTTTGCTTTTAATTTAGATAATGGAATTCCTATTTTACCTTATTATGATAGTGAAAAAGATGTTGAGTTAAGTTTTTGTGGTTGCTATTTAGTTAATATTGCTCATTGTGATAATTTAATGGAAGTTAATAAGAAATATATGAAATTAGATTATTATTTACAAAAAATAGAGAAAGAAAATGATAAAAATGAAAAAGAAAATGATAAAAATGAAAAAGAAAAAGAAAAAAATGAAAAAGAAAAAAATAAAAAAAATAAAAGTAAAAGAATGAAAAAAATTTCATATGATAATGCATCTATATTATTAAAAGAAGATAAAAAAATTCAAATTAAACAACTTACATCTTTTGATGAAAGTAATTTATTGAAAATGAATAAATTTGAAAATGAAAATCTACAAAAATATAAGTTTAATATAATTAATGAAAAAATTGATTCTAATGATAAAAATAATAAAAATGAAGATATTATATACGAAAATGAAAAAGTAGTTAATAATGATAATAAATTTGTTGTAATTGAAATAAAAAATAATTTCGAAAAATTAAGGAATGAGTTTACAATTGAAGATAATAAAAAAAAAAAATATCCAAAATGTTGATTAAAACATTATTATAAATTAATAGTAAAATAAATTGAAGTTTATTACTTAATAAATATATCAATAAATTTAATAATTTTATAGATCACATTATTTAATAATATTCAATGAAAATAATGTTATTTATTTTATATTAAAAAATTAAATTATTAATGAAAAATAAATAAACTTTTTTTTTAAAAGAAATTTTTTTTAAAATTTTTAAGTTAATCTTAAAAGTAAAATATGACTTATGAATTAGGAGTAATAACATCACTTAAAGTCTGAAGATCCCCTTCAGAAGAATTAGTAGAAGGAACATTTAAAACTTGATTATCACTTGAATGAGAAGATGAAACTTCTTCAATATTTTTAGATTCAACCTGAGTATTAATTGTAGGATAATTATTAGTATTTAATAAATTTTCATCTATATTATTTTTATTATCACTTTGAGTTTGATTTGATCCTTTATAATATAAATAATAGTAAAATCCTAATCCACATATTGAAATAAAAAGATTAAATTCTATTACAAATAATACCCAATTATTATTTTTAATATTTCTTAAGAAAAAACCTATAAAAAAAGCCATTAATGTACATGCATGAATATCTAAGGAAGGAATTAAATTGTAATCCCAATTAACATATATTTTTTGTGCTTCATTAAAAGGACTAATTATTAATATTGTATAACCAATAAAAAATAAAAAATGAGAAAGAAATGGAATTAACATAATTAATGTAATAAAAATTTCCACTATAAATAATCCAACTAAAAAACAAATTGCATAAATTACTTGTTTTGTTGAATCTAAATTTAGATAATATGTTAAATAAATTATTGAAAAAAAAGTACTTATTGTTATTCCATTTGATGCTAATGGATTTAATGAATAATAAATTATTTCAAAATCTAGATTTTCTTTTTTGGTACGATTTGCAATAACAAAAGATAATATTATTAATGCTCCAATAAATTTCATTGCTGATAAAATAAGAGGAAACTCTTTTATATCTTTTTTTTTATATATTAATTGATATGAAAATATCATTGGAGTTGAAAAATATATTATTGATGATAATTGACCCAATTGATTTGTTAATATTTCTGGAGATAACATTTTATTTTTATAATGATTATTTTTTGATATTATATATTTTATTTTACAATTAATTATTTAATTATTGAATAATTAAAATAAATTTTTATTTTTAAATAATATAAGATTAAAGTATAAATTTGAATAAATATTTAATAATATAAATTAAATTACTCCATTATTAATTTATATTTTTTCCAATTTAATAAATTAAATAAAACAAATTAAATTAAATCTCATTTAAAAATAAAAAAAAATAAAATGTCAGATTTAGATTTTGAAGTAACAAAAAATTATGGAAATAATAAACTATGGTGTTGCAAAAAAATAATAAGCGGAAGAAAATACTATCAAGTTTTCCTATCAATATTACTATTCTCAATTCCATACATAATAACAATATCAATAGAAATAAAAATAAAAGCCTCTCTCTCAATAATAATAACATTAACAATTTTATATTTAATAACAATATTTAATGCAATAAGAGGTGGTTTTACAGATCCAGGAATATTAACTCGTCAAAATCAAGATTTTAATTATATTACAAATCGACCAATTATTCATTATTTAATAAATGGACATATTTTAAATTTAAATTATTGTAATTCATGTTGTCTTTATCGACCTCCTAGAACTTCACATTGTGCAATTTGTGATAATTGTGTTGAGAGATTTGATCATCATTGTATTTGGTTAGGTACTTGTATTGGGAAAAGAAATTATAAATTTTTTTATTTTCTTGTTTTATTTTTAAATTTAAATGCTTTATTTCAAAGTATTTATGGTATTTATTTAATTGTTTATAGTAGTACTCATAGTAATAATAAAGATAAATATGATATTTTTGTTATTATTTTTATGAGTTTTGTTATTTTATTTGATGTTTGTTTTGTTGTTTTTTTTATTGGGAAATTACTTTATGTGCATACTAAATTAGTTTTTAAAAATTTAACTTTTTATGAATTTTTTAAAGAAAAATGGAAAAAACCTCCTGGATTTAATTTATTATTTAAAGGATTTTGTTATACTTGGTATAGAATTATTTGGAAATTTAGTCCTAAAAGTTCTTTATTTGTATTTAATGATTTAAAAAATGAAAAAAAAGATAATAATATTAGTAATCATAATAATAAAATAGAAAGTGAAAATCTTAATATTCAAAATACTAATGAGAATAATGATTTAAATAGAAATTTGAATGAAAGAGATAATTCAAGTGGGAATGAATTGAGAAATAATAGTATGACTAGAGTTAATAGATTTAGAAATGAGAATTTTGTTAATTTTGATAATGAAAATAAAATTGATTATGATAATGAAACTTTACCAAATTAAATTTGATTTTCTTATAAAATGATTACTTTATTTTATTTGTGTAAATCTTCTAAGGTATATTATAAAATTTTTATATATTTTAATACTCTAATTATTGAATTATTAAAATAAGAAATCAAAAAATAAATAATTTTATTATTTGATATAAATTAAAAAATATTTTTTTTTCAAATTTTTGATTTTAATTTTTTTTATTTATTTTCATTTTTCATTTCAAGTTCATCAACTTTTAAATTACTTCTAATATTATTTCTAATATCTTCTTCTTTTTGAGACCCTTTAACTTCATCAACAAAGACAAAATCACTTAAATCAATTTCATCAGAATTATATAATTCATCATTATTATTACTATAAATCATTTCATTTTTACTAATAGAATTATCATTATAAAATTCATTTACAAAATTATCAGATAATAATTTATTTTCATATAATTGAACAACATTACTAATATTTTCATTAAAAAATTTATTCCAATCTTCACTATAATATTTCTTAAGAGAATCACAAGTATTTTTTCTAATAAAAGGTTTACTATAAGTACTTAAATTAAATTCACTTGAAACATATCTATCTTTAGGAGTATTTTTATTTTCATTTTTATTTGTTTTATTAATAAAACAAATACTTCCTTCTCTTGAATAAGAAAAAAGTTTTAATGGCGTTCCTCCAATTACTGAATTTATTTTATAACTTAAACTTATTAAAAAAGAATAATAACCATGAGAACAATTATTATTAGAATTGAATTTAAATTTATTTGATATTTTATCATTTAAAATATGAACTTTTATAATATCTATTATTTTTAATTTTTCAAATAAATAAATTGATAAATCACGATGTAAATTTGCATCTTTTAAATAATTTTTTAATAAATTTAAAAATGATAATTGATATAAATTATTCCATTCATAAGTAAATAAATAATTAAATGCTATTGAAAAAAAATTTGAAGATATTAACATTTCATCATATTTAAAACTTATATTTTTTAAATAAGGAAAAATAGAAGCAAATAATTCAATTATTTTTATTCTAAAACTTCCTAAAGGTTTTATTTTGAAATTATTATAAGAAGTTGGAATACTTATTAATTTTTTTAATGTTTCTTTATTTTGTTTGAAATTATGAATTAAATTATTAAAAGTAGAAAAAAAATTTTCACTTAAATTAGTATGAACTATTTTTTTATTTGTTTGTCCTCCAATTTCTACCATATCATCATCTTGACAAATTTCAATTTTTGGAAAATGAGAAGTCTGAGTATTTGAAATCATATAAGTTAATAAAGATAATATTTCAGAATAATTACTTTTTATTATTGTATTATTTATATTTTCATTTGAATTCAAATCAATTTTTAATTCTTTAAATATTGAATTAAATATTTTTTTACTATTTATTATTTCATCTAATATTGTTTTATTTTCAAATAATTCAGTTAACATTAATATAATATTTGAAATTTTTTCTGATTTTTCTTTAACTTTTAAAAATGAAAATATTTCATTTAAAATTTCTGTTCTTTCACTAATTAAATCATCTAAATTATAATAATAATTATCAGTATTATCAGTAGCAAAATTAATTGAAACTGATGAACTCATATTAGGAATTAAATTATCAAAATTAAGTAATTTGATAATTATATCACAAATTGATTTTCTATTACAATGATATATTAATTGTTTTATAACATCTTTTTTTTCTTGAAATAAATATTTTAATATTTTAATTGGTTTTCTTGTTAAAATTATTTGAAAAAATTTTGAAAAATAACCTGTTAAAACGTAATTTAAATCTTTTTTATTTTCTAAAAAAGTAAGAAAATAATCAAACATTTCAATCTTATTATAATTATCTTTATATTTTTTATTTTCATTATGATGTTCATTAAATAAATCAATATTATCAAAAGTTTTTTTATTTTTCTTTTTTAAATTAAATTCTTCTTCTGCTTTATTTAAAATAAAATAATTTACAATTTTATCTTCATCACTATTTAAAATTTCAGAAGCAATAAAAGGAAATTTATGTCCTTTTATTAAATCATCTTCTTTAGGTTCTTTAATAATATAATCAACTAATTGTTTAACTTTATCTTTTGAAAAAAAATTAATTAATTTTTTATTTTGATTTCTGAATTCACTTATAATATTATCTTCTAGAAGTAAATCTTCTAATGTAGTATTTTGATTATTTAATTTTTTTTCTATTGTTTTTAAATTACTTTCAATATTATTTAGTTTATTTTGTAAAAAACTTGAATTTTTATTCATATTCTAATATTAATACATTAATTAATTAAAAATATTTTATTGTATAATTGGTGATTTACATACAATACATTTATTATTTTCATTAGTTATTATTTGATTATCTAAACAAGCTTCATGAAAAAAATGATTACAAGATAAAATAATAATTTTATTTCCTCTTGTAAATTTTTTTTCACATAAATTACAAATATATAATTCAAAAGAACTATGGGTATCATCAACAATAAATGAAGGTAATAAATTTATTTTTTTTTTTAAATATTCATTTATTGTTTTTTGATTTAATAAATCTTTTTTTTTTTCTTCTTTTTCTGATTTGTCTTTTTTATCATTTTCTTTTGAATTATTTATTGAGTTTACTCCAGTTGAATCAATTTCACTTTGTTGTTTTAAGTCTTTATATCTTTTTTTATTTATTATTATTTTCATTTTATTTTGTTTTATTCTTATTTCATTTAAATTTTTATGATATTTTTTATATAGTATAATAATTAAAGATAATATTAACATAATTGAAATTAAGCAAGAACCAACAATTGATATTATTTGAAAAGCATTTATAACAAATATTTTATTTACATCTATTTTTAATGAATTACTTTCATAATTTGATGGTAAATATGAAATTTTAATACAAAGATTTATTGTTTTACATTTTATCTTTTGTTTTCCTGATGAATTTTGAAAAACATAATTTTCTTTTTTTAAGTAATTATAATATGATAAATCATATATTCCATTTTCATTTATTATTTCTATATCAATTGATATTTTTCTTATTTTATTATATTCTAAACAAATTATTTTATATAAAATAGTAGAAGTATCAGTATAATTATTTATTAAAGTATATGAAAATTTATTTTTATTATAATGAAATTCAATATCAGATTCATTTAAAATACATTTGTATTGATTAGTTAAAAAAATATAGTTATTATTATTAATTAAATTTGAAATTAATGATGTATTACAATTACTTTTATTTAAAGAATTCATACATATATTATTATTTGGACACCAAATACAATTTTGTTTTAAATAACAGTCATAACAAGATGTTATATTTTCACAACTTGAATCTAATTTTCTTTCACAAATTATTCTTTTTCTTAAAAAAAAAAAGAATATAATATAAAAAATAATTTTTTTCATTATTATATAAATTTAAAATTTTTATATATTTATGAGATTTAATTAATATAAATTATTTTTTTGAAATATATAAATAACAAAATGAATACATATTTTCAAAATGGTCCTTGTATGGAATTATATAGTACAAGTAAAAATAAAATATATTTAATTTAAAATTAGATGAAGATTTAATTAAAAAATGGAAATTTAAAGGAAAAAAAGAAAAAGGATTTGAGCCTCATTCAAAAAGTAATTTTTTAACTTTAATAAATGTAAATTCAAAAATGCAATGTCCATATAATGAAAAATATTCACTTAATATATATAATAATGTTTTAATATTTCAATTTTTATTATTAAATCATAAATCATTTTCTATTGAAATAAAGGCAACTGATAATTCAGATATAAAAAGAAATTTTATTTTTTTAACTTCATTAAAAGGAAATATAATAAATGAATATAACTGTCAAATTTCAATTAATAATTTAATAATTAATACTTGGATAAATCTTTATATTGATATTGGAAATTTATTAACTCAATGTTTTAAATTTCAAAGTTTAAAATGTATTGATTATATTCAAATATGTGGAAATTGTAAAATTAGAAAAATTTATGCTATTAAAAATTTAATGGAACCTGTTAATAAAGGAATTATTATAATTAAAAATAATGTAATTAATTTAAAAATTGAAAATATTAATATTGGAATTGAAGAAAATAATTATTGTCCTATTATTAATTTAGGTATAAATATAGTTTCAATTGGTGAAAATTTAAATGAAAATATATCCAATTCTCCATTAAAAAATAATAATAAATTAATTAATAAAGAAAAATATGTAATTAAAGGAAATAAAAAAAGTGAAAATACAAAAGATATTTTTAATAATGAGATTTCACCTTCAAAAATACAAAGAAATAACTTTTTAATTCCAAATAATAGTAATTATAATTTAAATAATAATTTTAATTCCAGTCAAATAAAAAAATATACTCTGGCACAAAGAACAAAAGAAAATGTAAAATTTGGAAGAAAACTTCCTCATTTTGATATTATAAAAAGTCAAATACAATATAATGCAAAAGTTAATAATTCAATAAAAAATAATAATAATAAAAGATTTATTGAAATAAATGATGATTTAAATAATATTATTAGTAATAATGATAATAATAACAATAAAATATTAAGATATAATTTTAAAGTTAGTAAAAGTAATAATACTTCAAAAAAAAATTTAATAAATAATTATCCAAAAGACAAGATGACCAATGTAAAATCAAATTATAGTAAAAATACCAGAATTAAAGGTAAAAATAATAGTGAAAATAATTTAGAACATTTAATTAAAAATCAAAATGATTCAAATATCATAATAAAAAATAAAACAAATAACAACAATAATAACAATAAAGAAATATACAACAAATTTAATTTTTATGATAATATAAACATAAATAAAAGTTTATCAAAAAAAAAAACAAATGAAAGTATAGAAGAATTATATGATTTTGACAATGAAAATATTTTATCAGATTCTCAAATAAAAGAAAACAATAACAATAATATAATTCAAATAGATAAAAATCCTTTAAATAATAATGAAATAAAAACTCAAAACTTAATAAATGATATAATAAATAAAAAAGATAATAAAAAAAATATTGATTTTTTTGATTTAAATGAAATAATAAATATAGATGATTTAAGAAATAATTTTAAATTAGAAAGTAATAGACCATATTCTCCTCCAATTGGTAAAATGATTCCTTTTACTGTTGATAGTAATGGTGAAAAAAAAGAAATTAATAAAAATAATTTAATTAGTGATAAAGATAAAAATCCTCTTTTAAATTCGAGATTTAGTACTCATTCTAATAATAAAATTATTAAAAATTATGAAAATTTAGTTTATGATGAAGATGAAGGAGTTTATTTTGATCCTTATTCTAAAATTTATTATGATATTAAAAATAAATGAAATGATTTATTTGTAAATATTTTTATTTTATTTTGTAAATATTAATAGTTGAAAATAAAATATTATAAATATTTTATATAAATGAATTAATTAATTATATTAAAAAAAAAGTATAAAGTTTTAAATTTCAATTAATTGAAAAAAAATTACTGCT
>JAJJLH010002993.1:0-10591 GCA_023806865.1 Isotricha sp. YL-2021a | reverse complement strand
ATTTTGTTCATATATTTAATTCTTTTTTATTTTCCTTTTTTTTAATATTTATTTTATTTTTAATTTTATAAATTTATTTTTTTTTTTTTTAATTTATTATTCTTCATTTTATTTAATATTAATCCATATATGAATTCTTTAATTTTAAATAATTGATAAATTGTAAATAAAATGGATTATTATTTTTTAAATAAATTAGAAGAATATATTCACCATGATAACCTTTTATGTCTTTTATTAAAAATATCAAACAATTTTCCAAAACAGAAAATAATATATTTTATTTTTTTAATATATAAATTTTTACCATTAATAGTAGTGACACATGATTGGAATATTAATTCTAAATTAGGAATTTCATTTTGGATAAGAAAATTTACTTTAGCAGAAATATTTTCTGAGGTCAAACATATTTATTTTTATTATATAATAGTTTTTTGCCTTTTTATTATACTTATTATTATTGCTTATTTCATTTTTTTTTTGAAAAAGAAAATAACTTTCAATGGGAAATTATTTCGTCATTATAAAAAACAAATTTTGTTTTGTTCTTATAATATTTTTTATATTTTTTATGCAAATTCACAATTATATTTTTCTATTTTTGTTGAAAATATATTTAATGAATATTCAAAAAAACAAAATAAATTTTTATATTATTTAATTATAATTTTAGAAGGAATAATTACAATATTTACTCTTATAATATCATTTTTAATGGGGAGTATTATTATTCATGAACCTTTTTTTATTAATTCACTATCTCCTATATTAAATGAAATAGGAAAAATTGATTTTTTTTCTATTTTTATAATAATTATGCAGATTATAGTTCAATTAGAAATTAATTTAACATTTAAATCTATTTTCTTAATTAAAGTAATTTCAAGGGTAATATTTTGTATTTATTATATTCAATCATTTATAAATTATAACAATTATTATTATAAATATTATTTTTTTTATTTTTTTAAATTATTTCAATCTTTTTGTTTTGTTTCTTGTATAATTGAATTTATTATTGCTTATGATTATGATAATAAATTAATAATACTTCAAAAAGATAATGCAATAATTATATTAAAATTATTTTTAGAAATTATGTGTGGAATTTTTTTAAATGAAATATACTTTTATTTTGATCATAAAAAAATTAAAGAACAAGTAAGAAATTTTTCACATAAAAATACTGAAACTTTTAATAATAAAATGATTAAATTTTTAAATATGCTTTATTATCAACAAACTCCAATTATTTTAAAATCAATTTTACAAGAATTAAATATATCAATTGCAAATAGAGTTCATAATCCAATTTGTATTGAAAAAAAAGGAATTGAAAAATGTTATTTTTGTCATATTTATTCTTCTCAAAATTTTATTTCTCAAATGAATTTTTTTATAAGTTCTATAAAAACAAAAAACAATTTAGAATCTAATTGTATAAAAACAAATTTTCCTTTATTATTTTCCTTTTTTGAAAATGAAATTAATCATTATAAAGAAATTAATTTTTCAAATAAAAAATCAATTTCTGCATTATTGTTTATAGTGAATTATATTTATGTTTATGAAAGAAATTTTTATAAATGTCTTTTTATTTTAGAAAAAATACAATCATGTAATTATATTCAAAAATCATTTTTATCTAAATATCAAATTTCTTTTTTTAAGCATAAACTAATTAAATTTTATAAAAAAGAATTACATTCTATTCAAGGAAACATTTGTCAAATTACAGTTTCTGAAAATAAACAAAAACATAATAAAAAAATATTAAAATATATGAATAATTTTAAATGTCTTGATAGAATTTCTTATACAGAAATATTATATAAACAATTTCTATTTGATTATATAAAAAATATGAATAGTTTAAATGATGATACTACAAATTATTATTATTTTAAAAATATTATTGAACAATTTTTTCATAATTATAAAAATATAATTGATATTTCATATAAGTTATTTACATCATTTAAATTTAATTATATATATCCAATTAATAAATTAATTATGTTTTTTCAATTTTTTAGAAATAAAATTCCATCAACAATAAAAAAATCATTTGATAACTTTTTTATTGAACAAAATACTTCTTTAATAGAAAATAAATTTAATTTTTATGCATTAATTTTAAAAATTTGTTTTATAAAAAATGAAACTTCTTTTAAAATTAGTCATGCATCAGATAATTTAATACAAAAATTAAGATATTCTCATAAAGATTTTAATTCATTAAATTTTAATGAAATTTTTGCTAAAACATTTTATAAATCTTATAAATATATTTTTGAAACACATTTATCAGAAGGAATTGATTATTTTAAATTAAATAATTTATGTTTAGTTGATAAAGATAAATACGTAATTTCATTTGATTTAATAGGTGTTCCAATTTATCAAGAAAAAGGAATTGAATTATATATTAAATTAAAAGAAGCAAAAGAACAACTTTTAATAAATAAAAATAAAAAAACAAAATTACCAAGAAAAAAAACATTTAGTGATTATTATAAAAAAACAAAATCCAGTTTTTGTGGAAGTAGTTTTTTATTTACAAATAAATATGGAAAAATATATAATTTAAGTAGAGGATTTGAAGATTATTTTTTATTAAATACAAATGTATTAGAAAGATATAATATTAATATAATGGAATTATTAAATATAGAAAAATTAGATTCCAAAGGAACAATTAAAAAAAATTTATTAAAAATATATGATAATATATATGATATTTATTTAAGAGAAGTTGGTCAATTAGGTGAAGACCCTTTTTCTCAAGTAATTCTACAAATATACGAAATAAAAAATAATATTTCTTTATTTAAAAATAATTTTATTGTTGATATTAATTATGAAGAAAAAAATTTATGTAAAGAAGGAAGAAAAAGAAAATATTATTATTTATTTGTATTAACAATTAATTTAGAAGAAACTAATGGTACTAGTCATTCATCAGAAATAATTCAAATGTTTCAACAACAATCATCAAATATATTTCAAACTGAAATTTATACTGAAGCTCAATTTAATTCAATTATTAAAAAAATTAATTATGTTGATAAAGATAAACATCAATTTTATTCATTAAAATTATCAAAAATTAATAATTTAGCAGATATAATTATTAATAAATTTTTCAAAATTAAAACTCAATTTCAATTAGAAATTTTTAATGTTAAATTAAAAAAAGATGAAATGAAAACAGATACAGATAAATTTGAATTATTAAATATTCAAAAAAAAGAAAAAAAAGAAAAGAAAAAAGAAAAAAAAATGTTTATGTTATTAAAAATTCTTCCTTCTATTATTTCTATATTTTTTATTATTATATATGTCTGTTTATATATTCTTAAAATTTCAAAAATTAAAGGTATTAAAATTTATTTTCAAGGTTCAAGTAATGCTTTAATGTTATCTCATGCTTCAATTCAAATGATCATAAAAATAATAGAAATTCAAATAAAAAATAATAATCTTCAAACTGATAAAATAAATAATTCATATAATAACTCTTTGGAATATCATATTAGTACATTAAATGATAGAGTAAAAGATTATTTAACTTATAAAGTTCAATTTTTAGAATTTTATCATCCATTTATGTTTTTTCATTGACAAAATCATCTTCTTACCATATGGGTGACAAGATGAATTTTTTTCTTAAGGAACTTATCCCGGCGTTAGCACCTCTTACTGCCCGGAACTGTCAATCCACAACTTTGCTCTGCGTTTACCGCTAAGCGATCCCTGCAGGGTTCTCCAGCAAATCTTCTACAGAACAGCCAATGACACGCGACAACTTATAAACTGTCTGGGCCTGCGCCTTGTCAATGTCATTAATCCGTTGTTCATACATTTGAATAGACCGCAGCTTCACGCCGGACAACTCAGCCAGCCGTGCCTGGGATATCCCTCTGCTTTCCCGCAATTTTCGCAACCGCGTATCCCCTGTTACAGCAGAACATTTCTTCTCCATCGCTTCAATAAACTTACTGCTGTCCATTTCATGATACACGGCATACATGCCAAGGATGTCCGAAACCTTCACACAGTCAAAAATATCCTTAAAGCGTCTGGCGCTGTGCCACTGGTACAAGGCCAAAGCCCAACCTGCCCAATACGCATCCGTCATGCCTTCCCCGTAACGCGCCTCCGGCAAATCCGGTTCCCGATAGGTCTTTTTCACAACTGCGCGGGCCAGCTCGATACCAGACATGCCCGCCAGCACTGCCGGATTTCCCCGCTCAAACTGTTCCGCATAACCGGACGCAACAAACAGCATCGCTGCCCAGTCCGCATCAAAGCCGCAATCATATACAAGATAATCAAAAAACAACGCCAGCGATTGCCTTGCCTCATTCAGATACGATTCGTTGTATGCGCGGGTCATTATTCTTCATCCCCTCTCTCAGAATATCCAGCACAAAAATGTCATCACGGTATCCGCGGCTTTTTGCGATTTCATCACGGTATGTCTGCCTGGCGTTTGCATCCCGTGCGACAAACCTGGGATAATACAATGCCTTATCAACCGGAGCGGCGCCCACAAACTGAATCTGCCGAAATGCATGCTCGGAAACCAGCGCCGTCTGTAATCCTAATTTGCCAAGCCGCAATGCTTTATTTAAACTGCGCAGCGACAGGGTGTTCTCTACAAAAGCCTCCGCATAACGGAAATACGAATCATCGGCGCGATACCCGGTAACAAGATCGTAATCCCGGATTTCCGGCGCGTAATGAAGAATGATATATTCTCTTGCATCTACCGCAATCGGAGAATTTAGGGAAAAGATACGGTATTTCAGAAGAACGGCAATCCAATTCAGTACGGTATGCAATCCGTCAGACAAATCCAGGATCTTCAACCCATCGCTGCACATTTCGTAGCGGTTCACGAACCCGTTTTCGCCGTCCTTGCATGCCCATTCTTTTGCCATTTCTTCATCTTTTGTACAGTAAAAACCTTTACCATAGTCATTGTGAATATTACTAACCCCAATATCCGGCTTTTTAACAATTTGCCCACTTCCATGAAAAAGCGTAAAGGAATGCATAAAATTTTCCTCCGTGCATTCAGTTAAAATCGCCGGCATTTTTGTGGTTGAAAATTCCCGGCGCTAACAGTTAATGTCTACTTTTACATTCTAAAAAGAAAAAACTATCATTGCAATTGTCACAGCTAAATTGTATCATTGCAATGATAGTATTGTCAAGATGAATGAAGAAACGCATCCTACTGCCAACTTAACTTCCGCTAAAATATAAAGCTTCCGTTGTTTGCTTGCTTTGCTTCTTCGTATATTTTTTTAGCTTCTGCATATGTACTGGCAGTATTCACTACTTCTGCTGGAGGCTTTTACCATTCCTGATGTAATGCAGACAAATAAAATAACTAATTTAACCTTTCTTTATCCTCAAAATTATTCTATTCCTGATGTAAATGGGAAAAAAAATTTTGTAATAATTGATTCAATAATGACATCATTAAATATTTTTTCAAATATTATTTCAAATTTTTCATATTTAACAATTATATATAATAATTCTGAATATTATTATAATGAAACAATGATAAATGATCAAGGCATTAATAAATATGAATTAAATTATTTTGCTAAAGCATATATATTAATAATTGATAATTTTGCTAAATTTTATATATTTTATTATACTGAATTATTAAATTCAATAATGACTAAAATTCATTCTAATATTAATTCTCAATATATTGTTTCTCAATATACATTATTAATAAGTTTTATTTATGCTCTTATTATTATTTTATTTTTTTTTATTTTCTTTAAACAAACTCAAAAAATAATAAAAGAAAGTTTTCATTGTCATATTACTATAAGATTTTTTAATCATTATATAACTAGGAAAACATTAATAGTTTTAGATATTTTTGATAATTATTCAGAAAATTACAATTATAAACAATTTTTAGATGATTTAGAAATAATTGAAGATAATGAAGAAGAAATTTTAACAAATCAAATTTTATCAGATTTAATATATGATTATAATATTATTAGAATAAAACCTTATTCAATAAAATTTATAAATTATAACCATATTAAAAATAATTATGTAATGCATTCTTCAATAAGAAATAATGAAAATATTGATAATGAAATTAAAAAAAGTTTTCTTGAATTAAATTCATTTTCATCAAATATAAAAAATAAAAATGATACAAAAAATATAAATAATTTCTTAAAAAAACCAAAAACAAATTTTACAATAAAAAATAATAATTCAAATAGAGGATCAATAGAAATAGGATTTTCAAATATTGAATCAATATCAATAACAAAACAATTAATTTCTGCATATAGTAGTAGTACACATAATATTATAAATCCAATTAATCATAATTCATCAAATAATAATAGTAATAATAATACTGGAACAAATAATACTTTAAATTCAAATTCTACTAATGTTAATAATGAAAGTACACTTTCTAAAAGTAATAATCCTTTAAATGATAATACTAATAGAACTAAAAAAAGTTCTTTAAAATTATTAAATGAAATTAATCATGATAATAATAAGAAAAATAATGAAAGAAAAAGTATTATTGAAAATAAAGATAATAAAAATAATATTAAATATATTCAAAGAGGATATAAAATTTTAGATAAACCATTTTTATATTTTGGTTTTTTTTTACAATTAATTTTTTTACAAATAATTTTTATTATTTTAGCAATTATAGAACTTATAATTTCAAAATCAAATAATAATATGTTTAAATCAATAATAGAAACAAGAAATGATATATTTCAACAATTTAATTTAGTTGCAGAAATGTATATAATTTACATAATATCAATATTAACAAATAATGAATTAATAATAACATTTTTTGGAAGTGATTTATCATATTCTTGTGATGAGGCTTACAAATTAAAAGATTTAAAAGATAAAAAAATTTTTAATTATATAAATGTATGTTATCCTTCAATTAAAAAAAATGTAGATAAAATATTATTAGGTAAAATTAATAGTAATTTAAAATATACAAGAAATTTTCATTTAAAAATTAACTCAGTTAATTTTTGTGATTTATATTCTGATTTCTTAACAAAAAATCGATTTGATAAATCAATTCCAGATTTGACTTATTTACAAAATATATCATTTGAAGAATTTTATAATGAATGTATTTATATTGGTAATTCTTATAATTCAAAAGGTTTAACTACAGCTTTTGAATCAATTGTTCAAGTTATTCAAAGTGAATATAAAGATTTTATTAAAGATTTAAATAATAATAATGAAGAAAAAAATTATAATAGATTAAATAATGAATATATACAAAATATTCAAATTGAAATTGAAAGAATTTTAAGAAAAGTTATTTTATGTTATTATATTGTTTTTTATTGGGATTATGAATCTATTGAAAAAACTATTATGAGGAATGTTTCTTTGATTTTTGTGATTAGTGTTATTATTATTATTATTTCTATGGTTTTATATATTTATAATGTGCATATTTTTTCAAGAGATTTAAAAAAAATTCAATTCTTCTTTGATTGTATAAAAAATACAATTTTATTTGTATGAAAAATAATTTAAAATTATTTTTTACTTATTATATTTATAAATATTTTAAAGGAATATTATAATAATAAAAAATAATAATTTATATATACAATAATATTATAATTAAATTATTGAATATTTTTATAAAAGTTTTTACAAATGATTTTATGAATAAATTATAATATTATAAGTATAAATTATTTTTTTAAAATTATTTTTTAAAAATGTATATTTAGATATTAGTATAAAAATTTTTATTTCCACTTCTATTTGAAGATAAATAAGAATTTGTTATAAAACTACTTACAGTATTTTGATTAGTATTTAAATCTGAAGTTTTATCTAAACATAAAGGTTTTTTTGGTTTTATTACTTCATTTAAACTTTTTTTATATTCATAATTTTCAAATCTCTTTATATTATTATTTCTTCCAGAAATACAATTAGAATTAATTCTATTATGATTACATTTTTCAATATTTATATTTATCTTTAATTGAGGAGAAATTTCTTTTTTATTCAAATATTCAATTTTATCTTTATTTGGGAAAATTCTTAAATTTTTTGCTGATATTGTATTTTTTTTAATCAATTTTCTATTTTTATTTTCAATATTATCATCAAAATAATTTTTAAATTCATTTGAATTCATAGTTTTAAAAATCATATTTTGACTACTTGAAAAACTTATATTATTCCTAAATATTTTTTTTCTTTTTTTTAATAAAGCTTCAATTTCTTTCATATTATTTTCATATTCTTTTAAATCATTTTCACTTTCATTTTCTAATTTAATTATTTTTTGAATTAAATTTTCAATTTTTTCATTATTAGGAATTATTTCTATTAATTTATTTAGATTTTTTTTATCTATTTTTTTCATACTAAATAATTTTTGTATTTCATTATCATATATTTCTTTTCTTTTACTTAAATTAGAATTATAATTAATATGTTCTTCTGATAAATATTGTTTTTGTTTATCAAATTTTTTAAATTTATTTTGCTTATTAGTAATATAAATTAATTGATTATCTCTCTGTAATTTTTTTAAATTTTTTATTCTTTTTATATTACTGTCTTTAATTATATTTATTTCATTGTTTTCTTCATTTTTATTTTGGATTTCTAAACTTTTTGTTAATAATATTTGTTCTATTTTATGTTGTTTATTTTCTATATTATTTAATAATTTTTGTGTTTTTATTTCTTGAAGTAATTTTTCTTTACTTACTACATTTTGGGCAATTTCTTTTTTTAATTTTATTTCAATTAATTTTTCTTTTTTTTCTTCTAATTTTCTTTCTTTTATTCTTTTTTGTTTTTCTTCTTCTAATTTTTGTTTTTTTTCATAATTTTTTTTTATATTATCAAATAAATTATCTAAATTAATCATATTTGATAAAACTAATTGTCTTTTTTTTTCCATTTTTAATTTATTTTTTTCAATTTGATTATTTCTTATTTTTTCTAATTCAATTTTTAAATTTAAATGTTTTTGTTCTAAACTTAAAGCCTTTTCTCTCATTTTATTATTATATTTTTCATCCATTTTTTTTACCTTTTCTTTATATTTTTCTCTATGATTTTCAATTTCTTTATTTTTTTTAATTTTTTCTTTTTCTTTTGCTTTATTTAATAATTTATGTAATTTATAATTTTCATATTCTGTATTATATAATTCTAAATTATTTTTCTTTCTTTTTAATTCTTCTATTTCATTATTTTTTCTTTTTAAAAATTCTTTTTCTTGAAATATCATTAATTCTATTTCTTTTTTTAATTCTTTTTTTTTTTTATATTCTTCATTTTTATAATTTTCTCTTTTAATTTTATTTTCATTTTCAATTTTAGAAATTACTTTTTCTAATTTATTTTCAATAGCATTAATTAAATCATTTTCATTTTTATTTTTTGAATAATTATAAAAATTTATATTATCCATAATTGCAGTAGAAGAAATATTTTCTTCATTTAAAATATTATCTTTTGTAAAATTAATATTTGAAATCCTTGGAATTTTATTTATATCAATTTGTTTTTTTAGATTTTTTATATTTTCTAATTTTCTTTGTCTAAAATTTTCAGAAAAATTATATCTTTTTCTTTGAAATTCTTTAGGTAAAATTTTTATTTCTTGATTTAAATTAATATATTCTTTAAATGGAACATATAATATTTCATCAAAAGAATAACCTAAAAATTTTATTGCTTCTTTTGTTCTTGATGAATTTAAATTTAATTCATCATTTTCATTTGATACTGAATTTAATTTTAATTCATTTTTTTTTGAATAACTATTTTTATAATTTGAATGCGATTTTTTTAACATTTGTAAAAATTATAAAGAAAAATATTTTAAAGTTAAATTTCCAAAATGAAAAAATAATGTTAATAAAAAAATTAATTAATATTAATCAAGAAATAAAAATATAAAAAAAAAAAATTTAAATAATAAATTAAATTTTATGGATTCCACATCAACTTTAATGTTATCAATTGAAAATGGAAATATTATTATTAAATCATTAAATTCGAATTTAGATGATGATAAAAAAACATCATCTACAAACAGTAATGAGAGTATAAATTTGTCATTTAATAATAATTATGAAAATGCTTATTTTTATTCAAATGCATCAATTATAAATATAAATAACAAAGAAAGCAAAATTGTATTTACAAATTTATTAAAAGAAAATTGGGAAAATGAAATTATAAAAATTAAAAATAATATTCTTGATAAATATATTATGGAAAGATTTCCTTTTTAATAATGTTTTCTTTGATTCTTCACCTTATCATTTGTAGGTTAAAAATAATTATAATTTGATTTATAGGTTATATATATATATCTATATGGTATTATTTTTAATTATTAAAAAACTTAATTTTAATCTAAAATAGTATAAAATTAATTTTTTCTTTTTATTTTTTTCAACTTATTTTTATTCATATTTCATTTTATATAAATTAATAATTTTAACTTTTAATATTTTTCTCCATTCTACTAGAATAAAATCAC